>PNEN01000467.1:52720-109638 GCA_002933655.1 Cercospora berteroae | reverse complement strand
CATAATCGCGAATGGCATTACGATAATGCTCGCGAGGTAAACAGGGCCTGATCTGTGCTTCTGAGACTACTTCGGCTCGTCACGCCGAACTGACGCTAACTTGAATTTCTGTTTTGGTCAGATGCTGGAAAGTCGAACAGAAACAGTGAAATGGCATATGAATTTGACAAATCTCAGAAACGTGTATTGTATTGGTCGAGCCGAAGCGTCACTTCTGGATCTGTGCGAGTGGACGCCTAAAAGTTGACCTCTTCAGCTGACAAGGAAGCAGCAACAGTAGAAGAATTATAGCTTGGCGTTGGCGGCTGAACATCCATGCAATGCATGAAGCATGACATGGGTACTTGCGAACACCACTGACCGGGCAGGCTTTGAACAGCTCATGAGAACGACTTGAATACATCAAAAGCTCGAATTTCTTCGCAAGAAATGTCTCCAACGCCGCCATAATGTACTAACAAATTTCTGAACGATACCCCTGCTGGTAGCCACTGTATGGCGGTGGCTGTGGTGCGCCATAGGACTGATAAGACGCCGACTGCGTTTGCTGGGAATAGGTGGAATCTGCGTTGCCATTGCACGTGTTCCCACACTGCCGACTGCACCATCCGATGTGGTGGTAGGACGCTGCTGGATGCTGCTGGTATCGAGTCATGGCGTCGGAGTATGGAGTGGGAGGGCCAGCAGAGTAAGGTGTTGCTGGAGCGGAGTATGGCGTGCCTGGAGCTGGAGAGTATTGATAAGGCTGAGCCGGCGGTGGGAGATGTTGTGCTGTCGGTGGTGGTGGTTGCTGGCCGTAAGCAGAAGCAGCATACGGTTGCTGATGTTGCGGATAGGGCGAATATGCTTGTTGTTGTTGTTGCTGCTGTTGCAGCCTATGCTTCTCTTCCGCGGCCTGTAATGCAGCTTGTTGCTGAGCAATGATTCCGTTGGCTTTGTCTACGAGCGCTGTGACCAAAAGAATACAGGTAAGCGTGTGTCTCAGACACTTTCGATACGTGCACGCGACTACACTCACCCTGTTGCTCAGCTTCATGATGGGCTTGGTGTTGAGCGATAACACTGTTGGCCTCATTGACAATGGCATTGTGTGCTTGCACTTGCTGTGCCGCCTTACGCTCTTTGTGATGCTTCTCCACCGCATGAGCTGCAGCCCCGCAAGCTGCGATGGTGAGCATGGTGGCGTGATGTCTCGATGTGGCTCGCGTGGAATGGTGGTGGAAGAGAGGTCGGTCGAATTTCTGAGCACCAACGTGCCACTGTAGATTTGGTATGGAAGCATGAAAGATTGACCGAGGACGGCAGGAGGTACTTATTGATGGTAGGTGCCATCCGGGCGCTTGTTACGATGACTAGAACCATAAGCATTCCGGAGTCCTCATCAGCTCTGCGGTGCATGGTCGCGCGTGGGAGAGCTTAATAGCAGCCTATGGTGTAGACGATTGGCAAGCCAGTGGCTGATGTCGAAGAATGGTGGATGTCCAATCTTAAACGTCAGCATCGACTCTCTGCGCCTGTGAATGGTCAGACCACCATAATGAGGACCTGCGCCTTCCATCGCAGATGCTCACGCGAGATACTTCCGTTGCTTCGGCGTGCCATGATTTGGGATGTCTTGCGCTTTTAGAGAATCTAGACTAAGAACTCCGGCTCCGGCGTTCTTAGTCTAGATTTCCATGCTTACTTCATGCGGCCTTCTTCTCTCGCATTTTTCTCTCCTTCTCGACTTTACTGAGATAACCTTCCATGCCAATAGCCCCAAATACCAAGCCGATTCCGACGTACTGCATATTATTCAAGCTGTGGCCGAACCACACCACAGAAATGATCATGGTTAGCATTTTTCGAGTTACCGTGATGCCAACCAGAAGCAGACTGCCAAAGAGTGATAGCGTCATGACTGTGCGCTGTTAGTGGGAGTGTGGACGCATCAGTTCTTTGTGACTTACAAATAAAGACCTGCCCAAGTGCGCCACTTGCAGCAAAGCCCAAAATGTCCCAGCCCACGGCCGGGTGCTTCTGAATGAAAGCCAGCGCCGCGTAAAGCTCACCAGCTCCTTTCCCAAGGTCGAGGCCAACCACGGCACCAATGCCACTCTGGGCTAGATACGGAAGGAGGAGCAAGTAGATTGAAGTTAATATCGTCGACATGACGTTCAGCGCGCACATCATCTGCTGGCCGGTGTATGGTCGAAAGCTGGCATAAATGTCGTCCTGGGTGGAGTTCGTCAAGCCGTCAAACAAAAGATTGATTCCCAGCAAGACGAGACCGTAGACGCTGCTGCTTTCCGCTCCCTTGTGCTTCTTGCCAGCGGGTTGCTGAAGCGTGAAGATGGCGACGCCAGCTGTGATGAGTGCGACCACGGCGTATTTCTGGAATGGATACTTCTTCCGGTAAAGCGTGACATGCAGAAACATGACAGGTAGCAATTTGCAAGACTTTGCCAGAAGGAATGTGATGTAGTCCACGTATTGAAGACTAGCATAACCGAAAGGTGAGGCCAATGCCGAAGTGAAGGCCACCAGGGTCAGCGGCCAAAGAATTCGTGTGTTTGGAATGATCGGTAGATCAGATGGCGACTTTCGGGTTGCCAGAACGAAGATGTAACCGAAGATGGCAGCGAACGTAGACTGTACTGTGTTCATCACCACTGGATACTTGAAGACTTCTCGTTTTGAATCGGTGCCGTAATTTGTTGTCGTGATTCGTTCTTGGAGGACACCCCATGTCAAGCTATCGAATTTCGTCAGCGGCTATGCTCAGGACCTCAGACAGCAGACGACTTACAAAGAAGCGTAGATACCTCCAACGCATACAAGCAGCTGGAACAGACTCGGACTGCTTTCTGTGTGCTGCCCTTTGATCGCGACATCGTTCTTGCCGGCTATGGTCACGCCAGGAATATCTGATACTTTGCCATTTGCCTTCTTCTGGCGCATACTTCCGTTGGACTTCGTCATCGCGCTCCAGGCCTGGTACTCCAGGTCGCAAAGGCTTTATGTGCAAAAAGAGGGTGGAAAGGAAAGTTGGATTGATCAATCGCCGAAAATAATGCAAGCTGTCATGGTGTTGTTGGTACCAAAATAGGATAGACTCGAGCTCGGCTCGGCTCGTCGGCATCCCCTGAGCAGTGAGCACATCCCACGTCCGTCCGACCATCAACTTCACCTGCGACATCACATGTAATAATCCGCATGTGGAATTTTGCTGGCAAGATTATGGGCGTTGCCGCCGAGAATCATGCGAAAATGCATACACACCCAGGACTGCCAGCCGCCAAACGTGGCAGATGCGAACAAGGCAAGGTTAGACGCAACAAAGACTCGATTACTGCCGAGGGAAAGTACAATATGAAGGAGGTCGCTTGATCATTGGCAGCTCACTCAAGCCCAGACGCAATCTCTAAGATGGAATCGCTTTTGCGAATGTTGTTTGCGTCTACTGAAGTCCTTCAAAATCGCGTGTCATCATGAGAACTCTATTCTTCGCATCGGCCCTGCTATTTGCAACTGCATTTGCAGATATCGACTGGACGAAGTCCATCACTGACGGAGTCACTAACATAGACAACTTTCCAGACCTTTTAGATGCCGATCTCGATGCCATAAATGCCGGTCTGAGAACCTCACTTTTCACCAGCGTGGATTTGGTCCAGGCATATTTGGCACGGATTTCAGAAGTGCAGGATGCATTGCACGTAGTCAACGAACTCAACCCTGACGCTCTTCAAATAGCTACCGAGAGAGATGCTCAACGCCTCAATGGAACCTTACTTGGGCCCCTCCATGGCATCCCGATACTGCTGAAGGACAATATCGCCACTTACGACCAGATGAATAATACTGCTGGCTCACACGTCCTGCTCGGCGCCAAAGTGCCTCGCGATTCCACAGTAGCCGCGAAGCTCAGGGAGGCAGGTGCAATATTGCTCGGCAAAGCCAACCTTAGCCAGTGGATGCAATTCCGGTCTGCGAATACTACTTCTGGGTGGTCAGCATATGGTGGCCAGGTCAAAGGTGCATACGTCGAAGATCAGGAGCCGAACGGCAGTTCTAGCGGAAGCGCTGTAGCGAGCTCTCTCGGGCTCGCCTTTGCCGCCCTCGGCACCGAAACACTGGGCTCTCTGGTTTTTCCTGCGGAGGTGAACAATGTGGTTGCCATCAAGCCTACGGTTGGTCTCACTAGTCGGTATCTTGTCGTTCCTATTTCCGAGCGTCAGGATACTATTGGGCCTATAGCAAGAACAGTCAAAGATGCAGCGACGGTTCTTCAGGCCATCGCAGGGACAGACCCACGGGATGACTACACGTCCGCCATCCCGAATGATGGTGCCATTCCAGATTACGTCGCAGCTTGTAGAGAAGATGCATTGAGCGGCGTCCAAATTGGAATTCCGCACAACGTAATTACGCTCTATGCTGAGTCCCTTGAGCCTTCGCTCGTATCGGCCTTCGAAAGTGCTGTTAAGCAAATCCAAGCAGCTGGAGCCACAATCGTCGAAGCCAACTTCACAGCCTTCGAAGATTTCCAGCACGACCAGAACAACTCCCTCGTACTGCAGGGCGATTTTGCCACTGGCCTATCGAAATATCTCGCTGAGCTAACGAACACCCCTACGCCCAAGAACTTATCCGATGTAAGGAGCCAGACGCAGTCCAATCCTGCCGAAGACTATCCCGGCCGTGACACGCTCATCTGGGATGTGATCATTGCATCCGAGGCAAACAACACCACTCCCGAGTTCTGGCAAGCATACCAGGACAGTCTTGTCTATGGCGACGCAGGTGGCGTATTGGGTGCTCTCAGACGCAGCAATGCTAGTGCAATCCTGCTTCCGACCCAGTTTTCTGCTGCTCTACCTGCTATTGTTGGAAGTCCTATTATCACAGTACCTATGGGCGCGTACGACAACAATACAACCAAAGTCATGAATGAACGGGGCAACCTAGTCAGAACCGCACCTGGAGTGCCTTTCGGGTTGGCCTTCTTGGGTGATCTTTGGAGTGAGGCAGATCTAATCGGATATGCTTACGCTTACGAACAGAAGACCAAGAATCGCGAAAAGCTCAAGCCTTTGATCTTTCCAAAGACTTCGCTGGCGGATATTAAGAACAACTCGACAGTCCCATCTCCTAATGGGACAGCTGATGGAACAACGTAAGACATTACATTTCTACAAAATTCGCCCAAACTCTACTAACTCACATTCAGCTCCACCGGCCACGCCCTCAACGTGCAACCAGCTTTACTCAACACCATCGTCCTCGGAGCCCTTGTCGCCGTGTTCGTGATCGAATGCTTCCGTCCGTTCTAGATGCTCAAAGCCATTTGAACTCAAAGCGTCAGCAACAAGTCCATACGAATCTGACGAAAAGCTGTTGCGTGGAGGGAACTGTGTTCAGACGATGTCGGACAATAATGAGTCTTCAACGAAGAAAACGAGTTGTTCAGCTCGTTTTCAACTTCTCCGCTCGGCAAAATAGATTTTCGATCATTGAGAATTGTATGGCCGGCATTTGAGGTTCAGGAGACTTACAGGAAGCTGGTTGATTGCGGTAGGCGTGTAATAGAGTACGAGGAATGCATGATAGCAATACTGTAGCGAATACAAACAAGTTCTTATATACTCCTTCTCTGTCTTTCTCCTCCTGCTCCCAGCAATACCAAGAATCAGTCAGCTCAGCTCACAGCCCTGCCCTTCTCTTGGCAAAATGAGCCATCATGGCCCACTGCATACCAAGAACGAATCCACCCATGTCGTTCCTTCGCGAGCTGCACAACGCAAAGCCGTAACCGAGCCGAACACAGCCCCGAAGCCATTCAAATGAAGAACCACAAAGCAATGCACAGTATACAACTGTTGTCATTCGTGCATGTTATGCTCTGCATGCATAAACTATACTGTACAGACACACAAAAGCCCATGTTCAAACTGTTTTCCGCCAAGCGCCGCGCTAAGATACTCAGGTTATTCCCTCATTGGAATGACCGCCAACAAGGTACGAAACAAAACAAGGACATGCTGTAAAAACCAAGACACCGCAGTCTACTTTTGTTCACCAATTTCATCTCTTCCCTTCCTACAGCCCATGCTACTCCAACGGATGCATCGCAGTGCGATGTCCCCCTGAGTATGCAAACCCAAACATCATGGACCGGTATCCATTTCATCCGCGACTGAAGACACCACTTTCTCTCCGTCAAACTCCTAGTTGCGTTTCTTCGGCTGCGACAAAGCAGCGAGTCTCGCTTGACTGATCGTCGAGCTCGGACGTGCTTTCTTCACCGGGCTTGCAATCTTGACACCTTTTGGTTTCACACCGAGGGTTGTACGTTGTGTAGTCGCGGCTGCAGTGGTGTGCATGGCTGCTTTTGGCACCGTCTTGGAGACGGCCTTAGTCTTCGGTGAAGGCACGGTGGGCTTCGCACGCTTGGCCGGACGCTCAGATTCTTCTTCCTTGTTCTCTTCAATCACAGGCGTATTCTCCTTGTCGGAAACCATGTCGACATCGGTGTCAGGCTTAGACGTGACGACCTTGTTCTCAAAGTCGAACTTTCGCTTCTTGGTGCCGACTGGAGGGGACACAATCTCATCCACCGCAAAAGCAGCCTGTCGATTCTCGAATTCGAACTTGCGCTTCTTGGTGCCGAATGGCGAAGCAACTGGCACTTTGGCGTCTGCGGAGACATATCGGATCGTAGGATGTCGAGCGCTACGAGCTGCAGAAGCAGGGGCATTCGGCGATTGAGCGAAGACAATATCTTGCTCTCCTGCACGGAACGTGAAGTCCTGCGGTCCTGCTGACTGCCGACGCTTTTGAGGCGATGGCGATAGTGATGGTACGCGGTCGTACGACGGAGCAGCAAGTGGCAAGCTAGGATAAGCACTGGTCTCCTGTTCTGGCTCTTGCTGGGTCTGTTGAACTGGAGTAGCTGTAGTCTTCGTCGCTCGCTCACTCTTGGGCGACGGCGTCGGAGTCTTGGACTCAGAACTTGATACAGGATCCTGCATCTTTGCATCGCGAGCCTTGGTCGACGAGGAGAAGTCGACCTGCTTCCGCGTCTGAGCAGTAGCCGGTGGCACTGGAGGCAACTCCTTGTTCAACATCGCTGCCTTCTTGCCTGGAGGCGTGGCCAAATGTGTACCCGCTGCCACCTTCGATGGGTCATCGGAGTAAAGACGCTGAGGTGATCGAAGAATGGACTTCATTGGCGACTTGCGGAGAAGATTGAAACGGCCGAGGAGCTTGCTCGTTGTTGTGCCCTGCTCTCCTCCATTCTCTTCGTTGCTGGTGGTCGCCATAGGCAGCTTCGTGGGAGATCGAGAGAGGAATGGCACGGCCGAAGATGCGGTAGCCTGGAACGGGTCGTCCTCGTTGGTCTTGGTGATTGGTACCTTCGCTGGCGAGCGAGAGAGTAAGGGCACGGTAGCAGACGGACGAGCTTGAAACGGATCTTCCTCATTGGTCTTGGTCATTGGTGCTTTCGCTGGCGAGCGGGACAGCAATGGCACAGGCTTCTCCTTCTCCGTAGCTTCTTGCTGGTCACCCGCGTCGTGCTTCCTCAGCACGCCTGCCTTCGCTAGGGTGCGGGCAAAGGACGGACTCATCATTGATGTCGACTTCTGTACAGGTGCGGCGGTGCTGGAGGATGGGGCAGCGGTGACGAGAGAAGCCTTGGAGGGCGAGCGGGCGAGCAATGGAGTAGAGGCCTGTGGCTCGACAAACTGTGTCGGCTTCTTAAGAGCAGACTTCAGAGGCGTTGCTGCAGGCTTGAATTGTGGTGCAGGAATCTTGCAAGAGGCCTTTGTGCTCTTCACGCTCGCAGCACGGGCAATCGAAGCCTGCGTAGGCGTTGACAGCGTGGCAATCTTGGACTGCTTATTTGGCGTGGCAGAAAGAGACTCTGCAGCCAGATCAATCTTTGGACGACTGACAGACACGTCATCAGTCTCAACGATCTTGACACGCTTCGCTGGCGAAGTCTCGCCAGCAACACGCGTCAGATCTCTGGAAGATGTAGGTCGTGGTAACGTGCCTCCTCTCATGGCTGAGCCGGTCTTCGGGCCTTCGCTAGAACCTGGTCTCGAAGAGCCCTCAGGCTCGTCCAGTCGCGCCTTCGAAGGGCTGCGCTTGAGCGATCTTGGACCCGCCGGCTTAACCTCACTCGCGGGTTTGAAGCGGCTCGGGTCTGCTCTCCAAGCGCTAGCATGGTTAGCAATCGAGTCCATCTTCTCCTGCTCCTTCATATGTGCCTGTGAGAATCTGCCCTTTGGCTTTGCCATTCGGCGAGCAGTGAGCACTTCGTCAATGCTCTGCGGCGCCTCTCCATCCGCCACCATCTGTTCTCGAATTCGTGCAGCTTCTTCACGCTTCTCTGACATGAGCTTCTTCGCTTCCGGACTAAGCTCTAGTGAGAAGTCGCGGCTGAATGTGAACTGATAAGAAGGAGTCTTGGCATCTTTCTCGAGGTCTCGGACTTTGGTGGGAGTACCCTGTAGAACTGCCAGGCTGCCCTTTTGCTTCGCGGGCTCTGTGTGAGGAGCCATGTTTGAGAAGCCCAGGTGACGCGCCTCGTCTCTGATCTTAGCAGTGCTCTGGTGGTGGAGCTGTGGGTGCATCTCGCGCTCTTCGGGCTTGATGCCGGTGTTTCTCGTCGGCGTCTGGTGTTCCATTTGCTGTGTGTTGTTTGTGGGAAGACTCGGGTATGAGACCGTCGCGGTGGAGGGCGAGTCCGTGGTCGGGAATGCGCCTGGCATTTCATCGTTCTCCTCGACTGACGACAGCTTCGGGGGTAGTGTGCGAGGGGTGCGGGTGGGAGCATCGTGCGACAGCGACACTCGCTTTGGAGTGTTCTGGTTGCGCAGACGCGCAGAGCTGCGGCGGGCCATGGCGGTTTGATCAGACGTTGCGTAAGGGCCGCGGTCTCTGGTCAAGGATGGCAGGTCGCTTAACAGCAGCCCAAGTGCAATTCCAAGGCTGAGTCGCGAAGATTGGTGCGTGCAGTAGTCGGACGCTCTGCTGTCAGTGCGGTGACGAAACGGCCGGAGGAGCTGGGTGTTTGTCGGTGAATTCGTGTTGTCGTGAC
Source organism: Cercospora berteroae (assembly GCA_002933655.1). Classification (NCBI taxonomy): domain Eukaryota; kingdom Fungi; phylum Ascomycota; class Dothideomycetes; order Mycosphaerellales; family Mycosphaerellaceae; genus Cercospora; species Cercospora berteroae. The sequence continues at coordinate 100,550 of PNEN01000467.1, read as the reverse complement.
AACTGATGGTCCGTGCTTCAAGCTTCTGCTTCCATCATCCATCTCAATCGCGAATGGACGACGATGTAGTCTATGGTCTATAGTATTCAATGATGCACTGGAAGAACGCAGAAAGACTTGACATGAAAGCATCGCTGCATATGTACTCGCTAAAACTCATCATCAACATCACTTCGCCTTATCACTCCCACTGCCCGGCTCAAAACTCGCCGTATCAGGCGCAACATGGACCTGCCAAAACTTCATATCCTTCTTCGCAATCTTCTCCTTCTGTTCCTCAGACCTCGTATCATTCCCATACGAAACATGCGTCACACCAATATCCAACAGCCCAGTCTGTTTCCGGGTCTTGAGATACTCAATAAATTCCATGCTGACCCGTACATACTGCTTCAGGCCTTCTCTTACATTGATCGTCGCTCCAGTAGTCCACGAGAGAAGCCAAGGCTCAATCAAAGGAGCGTCCGTAACGCTCGGGTGTGAAGTCTTGAGACTCGTCATGAACCATGTTGCGCCACAGCGTTGAAGTACGTCGCGAGCGAGGTCGCGGACAGTGTCAAAATGTGATCGGCCGTAGAAGATGGAAAAGGTTTTGGACCAGGAGTCGGAGTGCACGATGAGTAGAGGGACGTCGATGTCCGTGTTCAGCTTTCCTGAAGATTTGCCTGGATCGAAGATGATGCCGCCGACAGCAGGATTTTCAAATCGGATTTCTCTATCGGAAGTTTTGTTGGCTGTTTGAAGTGCTTGGAGCGCTCCTGTTGCGCCGAAACTGTGACCTGCGAGGATGACCTGGGATAGGTCCAGACGATTGAGCCAATCCTCCAGACCTTTGCCTTCGTTTCTGTAGTTATTCTTGAATATTTGTTGACCATTTCCCGATTCCAGATCGCGGAGAATGGATATAGTTTCTTGTATCTCAGCATCGCGGAAGGCCAGCTTCTGAAATCTCCAGTCGTCGTTGGTAACTCCCACGCCTAACAGTTCTGGCTTCATTTGATCCGCTCTCGAGAGCAGTACCTTCTTCTTCTTCCCATTTGGCAAATGCACCATAGATCCCGGACAGCTGCCATCTCGATGCTCTATCGTCGCAACCACAATTCCACGACTTGCCAGCTCGCCACAATAAGCTGTATAATCCGTCCTCGAACTCACGTCACCATGACTCAGTACCACCACGGGCATGCGCGAGACCTCCTCATCGTCCAGCAATGGGACATCCACCTTGGCAGGAATATCAATTGAGCTCGCCAGTCCCCATAACGCAAATGTGAAGAGCGGCCTGGAAAAGAAGTTGTTAAAATGTGCTGCAGTGGCATATCCTTCCGCAATCAAGCTCATCGGTTTCGGGAACCACTTATGTCTTGGCCTTGAACTCATCGAATCATGCGCAGTAGGATAGTACAGCGTAAAGAGGACCGTATCCAGCGCAAAAGCAGGTTCTCCATTGTGCTTGAAAACTGTATCGTTGATTTTCCGAGGTTCGCGAACCGGAACTTCGACATCAATCGCACCCACAGAGTACGGCCCAGTATATTTCGGTAAATTTGAAGCGAAGAGTGGCTTCCAGAATGCGTAGCAATATAGTACGTAGAGAAGAACAATGCAGCATACAACGTATCCAATCGTGAATCTAGGACGGAGGAGATCCCCGACCCAATCCCAAAATGAAGATGAAGACCGTGCTTCCAGCCATCTCGGCTTGAGAGTATCCATCCTGCTGGTCGCTCGTCGAAAGAAATTTCTCGTCCAGTGAGGAGTATTCTGTAACCACCTTGGCTCACCAAAATGTTCTATCGAAGTTCTCGTATCGCTTTCTGACAAAGGCAGCGGAAGGTCCGGATCGTCGGTGTAGATGGTCCCGCTCGCAGTTTCGTCCTCGTAAGGGGCTAACTCGAAATCATCATCGTGATAAGTGATGTCCGCTGGCATGCTGCCCCTGATGACATGGAAGATAGAATTTAAATTAGAAGTGATGATGAGGGTGCCTGGCCTGACACACGTTCGTGTGAAATGTCATCCTCGACGCGCGTGTTCATGCACGATGTAAGCCTGTGGCAAGCGTTGTAAGCCCACAGATATCGCGAGAATGACGTCCTGAAAACACACGGACCAGCTGTTTCCGTTGCTGAGTGGTGTGGAGATAAGACATAACTCCAGACACAGCCACAACGGAGACATTACTTGCACGTGTGCACGCATAACTGGCACAAAGTCGAATTGTGATCAAGATACGTACGAGCGCAACACTTGCTGGAAACAGACGTACGAATGCGCACCTTGCAGTCGTCACGCCATGCTGTGATACGACGCAGCACCGCTCGGCCATTCCCGTCAGGCTATTGTGAAGAAGTCAACGCTAATCGCTTTCGCTCTATGTCAATGGTAGGAAAACCAGTCACAAGTAGCGACGATCAGTCCTCAACCTCACTTAATCTTCAATCATAGCAATGAAGTACCAAGAGATGCCTCGGCGGATGCAGTTGTCCAAACTAGTGAATGTGACCATAGCCAGCACCGCATACCATTGCTTATTGGCGTAGGTCGTTGAACAGAAGATAAATATTCCAGAGAAGCTGTACGGTCAACACAGTCCCACTGAGACCAAGAGCATCACTTGCCCAAACATGCACCTCTTCCAACTCCTCACAACAGCCACCCTAGCGCTCAGCGCTTTGGCGCAACAACGCGTAACCTTCCCCTCCAACAACACCCAAATCGTAGGCTACCACTACAAACCCTCCCGCCAAAACAACAACGCCCGTCCAGCACCAACAGTAATCATCGCCCACGGCCTCGGAGGCCTCCAATCCTCCCGCCTCCAACCCTACGCCCAACGCTTCTCCCAAGCAGGCTACCACGCCCTAACCTTCGACTACCGCCACTGGGGCGAATCATCCGGCCAACCACGCAACCTCATCGACGTCCCGAGCCAACAATCCGACTACGAAGCCGCCATATCCTACCTCCAAACTCTCCCCGGCGTCGATACCGAACGTATAATTCTCTGGGGAACCTCCCTCTCAGACGGCCACGTCCTCGAACTCGCCGCTCGTCGTCCAGATTTAGCGGCTATAATCGTTCAAGCCCCCCACGTAAACGGTTTCGCAACGACTTCTGCTCTCCCACCCGCCGATCTCCCTTCCAAAATTGCCGCAGGTTTCGCAGATGCCGGCCGCGCAACCCTTGGTCAGGAACCATTATACATCCCCCTCGCGAACCGTACAGGCCAACTCGGTGCTCTCGCACAAGCAGGTGCCTTGGAAGGCTACGCTTCCATCCAACCAAACCCTCCCGCACCGGGAAACGTCTGTCCTGCAAGATTCGTGTTGGCATTGCCATTTTTTGGTCCCGATGCGACAGCAGCGAAGAGTCAGCTGCCAACATTCTTCGCAGTGGGATTAGTAGATAATGTCACCTCGGCTCCCGCTGCGATTGCTTTGGCGAAGAGAATGTCGAATGCGACGTTGGTAGAGTTTCCTGCTGCAGGACATTTCGATGTTTATCCCGGACGACCAGCTTATGAGGAGAATATCCGAAAACAATTGGCATTCTTGCGGACGAATGTTCCTGTTTGAGTGGATCGAGGATTCGGGATCATTGTATGCGAGAACGACCACTCCCGGCGCTGGCCTCTCCTTTCCTGCAGCACAATTAACCGTGGATACCTCTGATGAATGCAACGACCTCTGAGTGCAAGCGCCTAAAGTAGATCGGCTCTCTCGATCCATGTAAAAGCTTTGCTGATTGGCTTCAGCGACCTACGGTTGCACTCAGAGGTAGTTGCATTCAGAGGCAGCCACGGTTGATGATCAGTCCGCAACACGAAAAGCTCAGTCAACATAAAAGTCGACCTGAAAAGTTAATTGCTCTTTGTTTCATTTGCTCAGCCGTCCAATATGCTTTTATGCTCAGCTCAGCCTTCCCACCACTCTGGAAGCTTTTGCAAGTAATGTACAGAACGCTAATGAGCATCCTCCATATATACGATACAATTCCAGAAAGAGAAGATTCGACGATACACCAGCAGCGACAGCCGAGTCACTCGCCGTGGTCCTCTTTCCTATGCAGACAACCATCGGCCAGGCAGCCTCCAACTTTGAACTGCTCTCGTTCGTACCATCGCTCTTCCGTCAATGGCACAGTGCTATTCGTGGAATCGGAAGCGTCGGAAGAATTGGAAGAATTGGAATCCCTCATTAGCGCTCAATCGCCTGAAGAGCCCTTCTTCTTTTTGCCACGCTTCTTCCGCTTTTTCTTGTCGCCGTTGGTGGCTGCGTGGTCTTCCGTGTCAACATTGTCCTTGCTGTCTGCAGCACCGTCATTCTCGCTACTGCTCTTTCTCGATGTCCGAGGCGATACGCTGCCGTTCCTCGAAGCAGAGCCGCCATCGTCGGACGATGAGGTCGTCTCCAGTACCACCTTTCGCATTCCACCAATCTCGATTGTTGACTCTGTAATTGAACCAGAGCGAGCCTGGAGCCGCTTCTTGCCCCATGTGCCCTCGTTGGTCGATTTTGCGAGCTCACCGACCTGATCATTTTCTTCTTTTTGATGATCTGGCTCGCCAACCACAAGTTTTTCCGGCAGAACAAGTGGCTCTGGCTCGTTTTGTGCTGCATGATTGTCGTCTTCACGCTCTGCTTGCTGTTGTGCATCCTGGCCAACCAGACTAGTCGCTCGCTGTTTCCGCTGACCCACGGGTGTCGGAGATGCATTCGCTTCCGCCAGCTTATTCGCCTCTTGGACTGTCATGCGCGAAGACTCGGGTGAGCTCAAGCGCCGCTGTGGACTGACGTTCATGGTGCCATACACCGCTGCAGCGCCTCCAGAGGCACCTCGATGTAAGCCAGACCTCGTCAACGCTTCTACAGCGTCATCGACCTTGGGGTGACTGGGATCGAGTTTGTTCGGTTCCTCGTGAACAGCGCCAGACAAGATCGGTTTGTTCTCCGGAATCGTGCTGACGCCAGGCTTGATCTTGACACTGGTGAACTTTGTCGATTTGGGATGACTAGCAGCATTGCTGGGCCCCAGATGCTTCAGATGCTCCTTCAGGTCTGATGGGTGGCTGCGCACCGGCACTGGTCTGAGTTTGTCTTGAGCATGGTCAGATGCCGCACTGCTCTTCCTACGCATCATGAACGTTGTCTGACCGTTTGCAAGACTCGCATTGCGTGACTTGTCGCCTTCTTTCTTGCCGAGGAGAGGTTCATTCTCGCTGTACTCTCTGTGATCGTCATCGGTGTCAGTCAAAACATTGCCTCCTTCCGATGGGCGGCCTCGGAAGCGTGTCTTTGGTGCGGGTGCCATTCTACGAATCGCCTTGTGTACGTCCACGAAGACGTCAGACTCGTCAATAATCTCCTCTCCAATCAGTTCCTCGATGACATCTTCCAATGTCACCACTCCAAGGGCTCCTTTGTCTTGACCGGGGAAGTCAGACACGAGCACCATATGGCTCTTGCCTTCCTGGAAAAAGTTGATAATATCCAGACATGACGTCGTTGGCGCAGTCTCGGGAAGCGTTGCCAGTGCAAAGTCGCGCACTCGTTTGCAGTCCTCGGGGTCGTATGTGATCAAAATCTTGACCAGAAGCATTCCGATGAAATTTCTCGCGTTGTCGGGCGCGTAGATCGGGATGCGAGAGTAGCCCTGGCTCAGAATCGTGTCCATCATGACCTCGTCCAGCACAGTGTCGGCGCTCATTGTGAAGACGTCTTGCATGGGCGTCATGATATCTCCCACCGGCTTGTCTTTCAGATCCAATACACTGTTGATGATGGTTACTTCGTCCTCCATAAGTTGCTCGCCCGCTCCTCCACCAAGAGTCTTGTGCAAAGTGACCAGCGTCTTCAATCCTGCCTTTTTGTACATTGTCCCATGCTCTTCTCCCAACAAGTAATCGAGGAGCTTCGCGGTTGGCCATGCAACCGGTGACATGATCCACATGAGGGCAAGGACGGCGGGCGCCATGAACGCACCGATAGAGAGTCCATAGCGCACGCATACCGACTGAGGTGCGACCTCACCGAAGATTACTAGAAAGCTGTCAGTTTAGAGCAGGCGCTGTATATTTTGTATCGATCTTACCAATCAACACGGTACTGCTCACAACAGCAGGCCAGCCGCCGCCCAAGCTGCGATCCAGCACAATGGGAAGCGTCTCGTTGGTAATGACATTGCTCAGCAACAGTGTCACCAAGACCCAGTGTTTGCCCTTTTTCAGCAGCGCGAGTACTCTCTCTGCGTGCTTCTTCTCGCTGCCATCTCCACTTGTAGCTATGACATGCAGATACGTCTCATCCTGGCCCATCAAGGCAATTGTCAGACCAGCGAAGACTCCTCCGAGCAGCACTAGCAAAACTGCCACGGAGAGGTAGATCCATAGGCTCGGATCGTCTGCGTCGCGCGGAAGGTCGTCGTCGGTCTCGTACGTGTGGATGGTGTTGCCGCCAAACAGGTGCACCGGGGCAGCGCTGACGAGCGGGATCAGACAGAGTCGTGCGGCGGTGAGAATGGCGGGTCTTACGGCGCCCAGAGTGCGGCGAGGGGGGCGTGTCGCGCCATATCGACTGGCCGAGTGAGCGGCTCTGCTCGACATGTAGCGTGGTTGGTGGACACGGCCAATTGGAGCAGGACACGACGCGGCGACGGGGATGATGGGGGCAGCGAACTGCTGGAGAAGCGGTGTCTCGTGTGCTGCTGGCCAGGAAAGCGTGTCTCGGGCTGCGGACAGCAGAACGGAAAGTGGGAAATACGCTCACTTTGCGATCTCTCTCGCGAACGGGACTCCGCAGCTGCCGCGCTTGTCGAGACGGAGCGCCTTAGCTACGCGACAGAAGACGGAGACAAGGGCAGGGGAGTATGGAGTCGCAATCCTGGTCGTTTTGCTTTCCGTCAGTAGGGCGAGTCTCAGGCAGCGGACAGAGAGCTTCAAACAAAAGGTCTGGCGTCGAGGTGCTGCGCTGCGGTGGATCTCCCACGGGCGTCCGTGGCGCCGGCTACGGATGGATGATGCAGTGGTGAGGACCCGGCTCAAGCTCAGTCCACAAAGTCAATGGCAGAAAATGTTGCTGCAACGTGGGAAAACAACGTTCGGCGGTCCAGTGCGGTTCAGAGGAGAAATGCCCAGCGTGGCAGTGTGAGATGGACCTGCACTGCAAAATGGCGCAGGCGAGCTGCCTTTGTGCGACGTTAACGACCCCAAGACTCTTGACACTCGTCTCGCGCACAGAGAGAGCTACCCTGGCGCCCTTGTCTGGCGGCTTAGCAGACGATCCCCAAGAACGTGCGCGACCGCTGGCGACCAGGTGGTTGGTCAACTTGGCCCGTGTGCAACGATACACTTTGGATCTTCACCTTCACCTGCAGCTTGCCACAGTCACTACTACGCTCTCACTCTCACACTCCGCCGTGAGCAGCACTGTACAGTTTGTATCAAGCCACCATGATCGATTTCTCCACGGACCAGGATGCACGCCATCCATTGCGTTGATTGAGCAAGGATCGCACGTCGAACAGTGCCGAATGCCCGGAGGACTGTGATGGACCAATTCCACAGCTCTAGTTCCAGATTTCACGCAGCCTTTTGAAGGTCCTGCAACCACACCTCCAGCGCCACATCTGGCCTGCATACCAGACATTGAACGTGGTTGCCATCGCTCCGTTGAGCTACAACGCACGCCCACACCGAGTATCGACATCATCAGCTTGCGATCTGCTTCCTCGCTCACCTTATCGTGACTGCTGCATGTATGAAATGCAGTCACGATTCTGGCCGTAGTCAAAGCCTCATACCCATTGACACGATCTGAACTGCGAAGAGCCTGAGGAACCAGTTCTCAAAAGAGGAAGCAGACACGCGAGAGGCTCTCGCAACCAGGATGCATCCACCACTTCCATGTCGACTTCGACTATCAAAGTTCAGTATCCCGCCGACATCGCATGTCAATGCAAAGAACTCCTCATGTGGGTAGGGCAACCATGACAGAGCACGAACATGGGAGGAGAATCAGGATTGAAATGCACCGCTACTGTAGATGCAAGTGCAACCACACCTCCAAACGGTTATGCGGAGTTTTCTGCATCAACAGGTGAAGCCCATCTAGAGCCATGCTGGCTGACTGGATCTTTTCAAGCAAACAATGGCTCGAACGATGCTGTGATGCTTGCAGCAGTACGATATTGACTTGTGTGTTGCATTATCAGGATTTCCTCGGAGCCCACCTTCCCACGTGTGTCTGTATTTGAAATGTCTCTACGTGGTGGACGCGATCATCAGGCCGTCGTAGAGGATTCATATGAATTGTTTCCACAGATGTCTTTCTAGTAGCTATGCAAGCAGCGCGCAAGATGAGCACCACGGCACACCCGCGCCCATGACCACCATGTCCGCTCGATCTTCAGCACAATCGGAACTTGCACAATTAACCCTGATTGCACGCGTTCCATGCCCTATTGCTCCTTTCACTGCCAAAAATCTCTCCGCAACGCTGTCCACATCCAATACAATCTTTCTCCCTCCCTTCTTACCTCCTCTCTCCCATACCCACCTCCCCTACGAAATCTTCGCATTACTAAAATCCATCTCCGGATGCTGCTGCTGAAACTTCCTCAACATCTCCATCTTCTTCTCCTCATCACTCGTCGGCTTCCCCATTTCCTTTTGTCGTTGATCATACATCATTTTCTCCACCATGCTCCTCGTTTCCCCATCCAAATCACTCAATTTCGAAGTATCCGGAGAGATTTTCGAGGTGTCGATTTTGGGCGCCGAGGTGATGACGTGGGCCCACCATTCCATTTTGTTGACTTTGTCGAGGTGGATGCTGAGTTCTTTGCCGGATGGCACGGTTTCGAGCGTCCAGGTGCTGTCGTCGAAGTGGATGGGGTGCGGGAGGGTGCCCTGTGGTGGTGGAGGTTAGTGGTGGGAAATGGTAGGGGGTGGGGGAGTGGTGGTACCTCGATGATGGGCTCTTGGCCTTTGATGCCGGCTTTGATTGTTGTTTTCGTAATCTTCACGTCAAGATCTTTGCCTTTCATGTTGGCAGGAATGGGTGCTGTGAGATCCAGATCTTGGATGGTCTGGGTCCATTTGTACGGCAGCTTGCTCTGTTCCTCATCTTCTTTGGCCTTGGCTTCTTTGTCGAGCTTTGCGCGCTCTTCGGGCGTGGGCGATGCTGGTCGGTCGTCTGCCATTTTCTCTTCGTGTTGTGCTGGATGTTGTTCTCAAAGTGGCATGTGGGATGCGCGGAAAGTGCCCGCTGTTGCAGAAGCAGCGGCGGCTGTCATGTTTCGAATGTTCGAGCTTCGCCTGCCTTTTTCTTTGCGTGTGCAACATTGTTCACTTGCACATTTACATGTTTCAGCAGTTCTCATGGCTCTGCAGAAGATCTCGGTATGTTGCTGCTGTAGCTCATTCGGCCTCATGGAGCACCTCGAAACCAGAATGCCATCATCCCAATGGAGGCACACCCGCATATGACGACAATGGCAGCGAGCCATTCGCACATTTCTCGGACCCAGCTTCAAGACCTCTGTTAGCTCAGTGCGAGCTCACCTCCGCCAGACCCTGAAATCGATAGACACTTGACAGGCTGCAGGATGACAGAAAGGAGCTCGGCTGTCGTCGAGTCGAGACCTCCGCGTCGTAGTAGCTTCAATCCAGCTTCCGCTCATCAGCAGTAGCCCAGCTCCTCACAAGCTCAGCTCGGCCGCAGGGGACTCCGTAGCCGTCCATGGTCGAGGTCAGAGGAAGTATCCCTGAAAGTCATACCCCACTTGCTGTCAGAGTATATCACAGGAGCGGGGCTGTGCTGGATGAGAAATGGTTATTTAACAGGAACTTCTGCTTGAACTTTCACTTTTGACGAGCTGATACTGAAGATACTATAACAGACTTACTTCAGAATTTAATCACACAGTACGTTCACTCACTCACTCTCTACCCATTGCGCACAGCATCAGCCAAAAGCTAACCTCCCTCTTCCCCAACAGCTCCAAACACCAAACATTTCCAAAATGGGCGCCGCAACCGTCACCGTCGTCTACCCGCAAGGCGCCAAATTCAACATGGACTACTACAAATCCACCCACATGCCACTCGTCCAAGAAAAATGGGGAAAATTCGGCCTCAAGTCCTGGAAAGTCCTCAAGTTCCCCGACGATGCAGCTTACACCGTCCAAGCGACCCTCGAGTGGGATTCGATCAGCGATTTCCAGAATGCTGCGACTTCGCCAGAAGCGAAGGAGGTTCTTGGTGATGTGCCAAATTTTAGTGATAAGGAGCCTGTGATTCTTGCTGGTGAGGTGCAGTTCTCTTCGTAGAGGGATATGGGACAAGACAGGATGAAGGGGAGGATTTGAGATGAGAGGTTGAGGATGAGGGTGGAGAATATGGAGATGTCGAGTTTATGTAGTGAAAATATGACTTTCACGCATCATCTTACCCCTTCGTCGTGTCGCTGCCCACTGAGTACCCTTTTGCTACACCGCTCCGCCCTTCTTCCATTGCGGCACCAATGATTTTGCCATTTTCGTCACGCTCATATGCGATTTCAAAATCACTTCCCAGTCCAGTCCATGTTCGTTGAGATCGCAGGAACTCTGCTGCTGGGGAGACCTGTCCATTGATGGCTGTAACGTCACCTTTCGCTCGCTGTACCAAAGCCGAGCTAGGAGGAGCTGCGAGTCCCTCGGTCTTGTTCGTAGTCTCACTTGCGAGCGCTCGCGGACGTCCCATGGGTCTGCTGTGTGATACATATTGTCCTGTGCGAAGATCGAACTCGGGTGGCTCATCGTCCGAAGACTGATCGTCCCAGTTGCCACTTGCTTCTTGATCAGGTTCGAGGTCGTTGTTCGCAGCATTGCCGTTCTCCACAGCCTTCTTCTCCTTGCCCAACAGCTGACTGAAATCTCCAATCCATTCTCCACCCCACCGCCTCGTCGCATCACTCTGCAAGGCCACTTCCAGCTCAAAGGGAGTGATGATAGGTCTGTAGAACTCCTTGCTCTCGATCAGTGAGCTCTCCCAGCACCCTATCACCACCCAGCCTCCAATTTCACTGAAGTTGGCCACTTTGGCTGCATTCACCTTGCCAACGACGAAGACGTAAGCCTTTTTGCCTGCTTTCCGGATGAGGTCCTGGCAATGCTGTAGAGCGACGAGGTAATTCGAAACACTTAGAGTATTGATGAGGATGCCGAAGATTGGTACACTCGCGAGGCGAGTGATGAGTGCGTAGCGGCGTCGGAGAAGTTGTGATGTCGAAGCTTCGATTGTAGTTGTCGAGGTGCTGACATTTGAGTCCGTCGGGAAGATGTGCATCGATTTGATGCGCGATGAAAGGATCAGTAGTAGAGTTGTGGGCGGCTCGGCAATATGAAAGATTGAATACTCTTTGAGAGCATCTGGACTTTCCGTGACTCCTTCTGGGGTAGTTCTGTTCGGTATGAGTGATGCAGGGTTGTGAACGACTTCGGTCTTGCACAAATTCGTGTATCCCTCTTCAATGAGTGTGTCATGCAGCTGCTCGAGATGATGCGAATATGGAATGTCTGCCATAAGACAGACTTTGTCGTCCTTCGCGTTATAGGTCTGCTTGAAGCTCGCCACAACAGCATCGATGTCCAACGCCTTGGCAGTGAAAACATAAATCACAGGCAGGCGTGCCGTCGGGGACAGACATGATCGCCCATAATGCACGACGACTTCAGCGTCCATGTGCTCGGCGGCGACTTCATCCACGCAACATGCTCCGTACGATGTGTCACCGAGAATGCAGAGTTTTTCTTCAGCATCTTGCGTGGAAGATATTTGCACCTGCTCGTCCAGGCTGGCACCTTCCAGTTTCTCGGACACGACTTGGACAGTTGGCTGCGGATCTGATCTGGCTTGCTTCAAACCATCTCTCAGCCGTTCAAATACTCTCGTTGCATCGACAAGCATGTCGTCAGGAAACTGTAGAGCGATGCGCCTCCATTGGCCCGCCCTAATTTCGTCGATCGTTCGCTTGATTTCATATTGCACGTAGAGTTGTTCTTCCGACAAGCGTTCTTCACTGGACTGTACAACAAGAGGGGTTGGTTCCTCGAGAATGTGTTCTGCGGGCGTCGATAGAACAGGGCCCGTTTCGGTCATGATGTGTGCCTGAGGGTGGATGTGATTGGTATGACAGCATGCGAAATTGTATCGAGAAATTATCCTGGGAGGCGGCTCACCAGTGTGGAGCGGCGTGATCCGCAACGGGCATGGATCAGCTCCCTCGTTCAGGAGCTTGGCCATGCGATAGGCGATACTCACAGGCGGCTGCCACCGCGAGCAGAACGACATGAGCCGAGTCTGTCGTTGTGTGCCGATCGTGTCGATATTGCACGCATAGCCGCGACGGTCTCAAGCGTGTGCGACGCGATGGAGAAGCATTGTGAGCCAGCACCGGGGCAGGAGCTGCTCAAACATGACTTGGGTGGACCAGCGGGCGGCGGCGGGTGATTGGACGCAGGTCCCAAACCTTGAGCGCGCTATGCTGAAACAGCTTGGCTCCCCTCCCCTTCTCCCGTCGCCCACCCATGGTCGGAGTGTTGTTGCACGGGCGGCTGTTTGAGGTGCGCGCAGTGGTCCGACGGCGCAGGTGCAGCATCGTCGACGAAGAGCAGCCGCGAGCGCAACGGCCGAGCAGCGCGACAGACAGGCCATTGGCGGCCCATGCAGCCAGCGACTCCAGCAGCGACAATAGCGATCCCACTCCATTCATCCATCCATTGATCCCTCCACCCGCTCATTCAAAGGGGAGTGCGCGCCCTTGCGACCCACGACGACCGACCCTCACCGCGCCGACCCTCACTCGATCTTTTCCTGCTCTTTCCTCCTCTTTGTCTGGGCGTCTAGGTCAACTCGCTCACACGCCGCCACGCTCCTTTGACGCCTTTGTCGCGCGGGAAAGAGGGAAAGAGGGAGAGACAACGGAAGAACGACACTTCCAGAGCCGCACCGGCATGCGACACCACATTCCTCCCAGCACTCTCGCGGACGTCTAGAACGCCGAACACACACGCTCCTTACACCACACTCCTCCCGGCAGAAGCCCTTCGCACCTGCCGTCGCCTGCTGGTCAGGCGAGCGCATACCGAACACCACACATTCATTCGCAACATAGCTTCAGTTGCGCACAGACACGCGTGTTTGATACTCGAGCCCCACCCGTCCGAGCACCAAGATCTCGTATTTCCCCAACTTCCCACGAACGACGATATCCATGGGCTGCTTCAGCGATCGGGAAAAGGGCCCGTCGGAACAGTCCCAAAAATGGGACTACCTCAATCTCAGCGACTTCCGATGCACTTCCTTCTGGACTTACCTGGCATACGTATGGCTCTGGTTCATGGCACTTGTCGGCATTGCAGTCTACGCTGTTGACACTTTCACCGCTGTCAATCTCCTGGCCTTTGATCGATGGAGCAGTGAGGTCAAACCCGCACTCGATTTCAAGTACAGCAAATGGATCTTCGCCATCTGCATTCTGTTGTCCTGGGCGCTATGCTTCTACGAATGGATCAGAGCCCTCCGCATTATCAAACGAGGAGGTGTGGCAGAGAGCTTCTTGGATTCGCTGGCAGTGAACATTCAAAGTATGCGGCCACAAGGATTTAAGCGCTTTTTGGTTTTCGAGGCCTTGACCAAGAGTCGGAAGGGCGCCGATTATGTCGCCCTCTTCGTCTACTTCTCATTTCATACCGCCATTCGAGTCATTCTCGCCGAGGGCCCTCGTGTAGGCGTCAATGCTATGACCCTCTACGCTGTGCTACAGGCCGACCTAGTACCAGCCGCCGATGCTGACCATAACAGCTTCGAGCAGTTCTTCATCAACATTGGTGCATTATGGAACAAGGACCAACGCCAGGCCCTCATCTACTTTGCCATGTTGTTCACCATGGTCATCTGGGTGTTCAGCGCGCTTTCCTTGATCGCTTCCGCGATTCTTTACATCTGCTTTCTATGGCACTATATTCCGCAACGGGACGGTAGACTGAGCGTCTATTGCAGACGCAAGGCCGACAAGAGACTGGAGAGAATTGTGTCGTCCAAGGTGCAAAAGGCAATCGAAGACGAAGAACGAAAGAAGCGGAAAGAGGAAGAAAAGGCAGAGCTCAGAAGACAAAAGACGGGCGAAATGCCACCTCCAGTTGCAAAAATTGGCATCAAGAAGCAACCGACGCTTCCAAATCTTGGATCCCCTGATATCAATAACGACGACAAGCAGTCAGAATTCACACTCCAAAGACAAGGCACTGATGCTTCCGAGGCGACACTGCCGCCGTATTCGACCAAAGACCGGCTGCACCGCCAGCCCACATTGCCAGATCTGGGAGAAGAGCGTCCGCCAATGAACAGGACAAATACAGCCGCGTCCGCATGGTCCAACGCCCCGAGCTATACCACTGAAGCGCCTCTACTTCACAACGCGAGTATGCCAGGCCAGAGCGAGCCAACTTTGCCATCCTTGCCACCTCTGCCACCTGGAGCCGTAACACGACAGCCTTCGCATGGATCGCTGCAACAGCCTTGGCACGATAGGTCAGGATCACACGGCTCACAGATGTCAGCGCACTCCTTTGCGTCTGGGCACATGCCGCAGCCACCACCATCAGGACGCCCTTACCCTCCAGCGATGGGTCCTAGTTTCCCACAAGCAGCTCCTCAGCCTCGAGGACCCACCCCAATGAGGATCATGACACCACAGACCTACGAAGCGGAGCCGCAGTCTGCCACGAGCTTCGCCAGCCAGGACAGCTACAACAGAACAATGGCGCCACCTTCAAGATCGAATACAGGAGGTGGTTTCCATACCGGCCCGAAAGTCGATGAAGCATACTGGAACAGCATACAAAAGCAGCAGTCGTTCAGCCGCCCGGTAGCCCGTCAACCTTCGAACACTAGCTTTAGTAGGCCATACTCACCAGCCACAACGCAAATGCCGTCCCAAATGGCTCCGCCAGAACAACAAAAACATAGCTACGAGATGCAGACACAGCCAATGCATTCTGTTCCGGTTTCCAGAACGCCTGCGCCCGCGATCGGCGGCTACGTAGCTTTCAACCCTGCAGCACAAAGCACTTCTTCACCCGCGCCGACAACCCCAGCAGTGCAGAACGGTCCGCGACGCAATATCACAGTCGCTGGACAGCCGAATGATTATTTTGGCGATGCGCGACGAGTACCTCAACGAAGTGCGACGGCACCGATCGAACCACAGAGTGCTGGGCCACTTCGACAATCCGTAAATGACATACTCGATGACTATGGGCCACCACCGAGCAATGAAGCAGTCAGCAGGCCTCAACCGCCGACGAATCCCGTGCAGTACCGCTCATACACAGCCGAGCCATACGCGCCCGCTGTCAACAATCAAAGTTTCAGCCGGCCTCAGCCGCCGTCAAATCCTGTACAAGGGCGATCAAACACTGCGGGACCAGAACCTGGACAATGGCGGAGATATTCTTGAGCGAGGAAGGCCATGTTGGAGAAGGTGGAAGTGCAGGATAACATCCAAAGCGATACATAGGCATGATTTTGATGATAAGTGTCACGCAGCCAGTGACTGTCACAGGCTTTTACCAGCGTGCGTACGTATGATTACAGAGATACCCAAATACGCGCATGCAATTTACGACTTGATCATCTTTGACCGCCTCCGTGGCGTTTTCTCGTGCTTCATTGTGGGTCTCTGATCGCTTCTTTGGTGAATCGTTTGTCAGCTGAGAACTCGTCGCAGTGAATGGTAACGACTTCGAATTGGGTGGTGGCCCACTTTGGCTGCCCAGGAAGACTCTCAAAGTCGCCTCATTATGCTGACGGCTTGAAATAGTTATTGGCTCGTCAGCTGGCAATCTTTTCCAGGACATGGAGCTTCTATTACATTTTCCATTTTGAGGCCTCAAAATCCATATTGTCCTCAAACCCTCTAAGGATGCAAGAATATATACTACAGCCAGGCCCCCAACCATGCTGCTTCACATTCCTGACTTTCACAGACTGAGAAGAACAACATTCTGACAGCATTCGCTACATTCACCTCTTTCGAGACCCACTCTTCAGAAGCTCTTTCAACGCCTCCCGATACCAAGCACTCCAATTCACCGCCGCTGGACTATCAATTCACGTAGTGAATAAGAGAAGAACTTGCACCTTCGGCATAAGAGGGCATTCTTCGAACAGCAAACTCAACATCAAAGACTTCTCGACACCGACCAACAAGTCTTCCTTAACAAACCCAAATACAAGACACCTTCAACACATCTTCACCATCCAACTTACACAATCAACCTACCTCCATCATGGCTTTCGGAAACTCTACCAACTACAACGTCAACTCGAACCAAATCCAATGGGACTCGGAAGCCGTCTGCGTACGCCACGGCAACCACACCAACGGTGAATGCCGCGCTCAGAACAACCCCAACGCTAGATGCGTCCTTCACGGCGGCCACTTGAACCGCGATTGTCGCTCGCAGGTCTCGCGTGCGGCTCCGGCTCGTTTCCCTGCTGCTACTGCTGCTCCGCGTTACCAGCCGACTCAGGCTCCTCGTTTCCCTCAGCAGACTCAAACTCCCCGTCCACCACAACCAAGAAACGTCAACTCAGCTTGGGGTCTCGCGGCATCTCAGTTCGCGGAGGAAGCGGGAAAGAATCGAATTGCCAACATCGAGTACCTCGACCAGCTTCGCGTGGAGAGAGAGGGTGGGGGTGCTGCTGTTCAGCCTGTTCAGGGTGCGGGTTATCGTTTCAAGGAGACGTTCAAGTACACGGGTCCCAAGAAGGGTGTTCCGGAGAAGGGTGCTGTAGGTGTTGGCTCGGAGCAGGGCAAGGTGGAGGAGACTCCTGCACCACGTCGCACGGTTGTTCCGCCGCATGTTGCTCATGCTGAGCGCCTGAAGGCGGCGAAGCTGCGCGAGCAGCAGCAGGGTGGTGGGGAGAAGAAGGTTGGTGGTGAGGGTAAGTGAGGATGGTGTGGTGGGATGAGGTTGGGTGGGTGGTGGCGGAGTACACGCGCAGGGGCAATGTCGCTCTGATATCAGTCTGAGCCAGCTGTGCTATGCTGGATGGATATCTTGGGCGTTCTTGGGCATAGCGAGATATCGAGAAACTGGCTGTTATGCTAGTTCACATGCATTAAATTTGTAATGATAGAAAATGCTACACTTCAATTGAGACTGCTTTCTCTGCCATCCGCCCTCCTGGGCGTGCTCCTGGATGTCCCTTTGTTTGATGGTAAGTCAGCCTTTGTTTTCCAGAGAGACTTCCGTTTCCCAGTGCAGAAATTCGAATGATTGGAACAAAGAAGGTCTGTCTCATCGGATTTCCATCGAACCTCACACCTCGTGGCAATTGCATTTCTACGATCAGATCAGGAACATACTTTTACCTCACTGGCACGCAGCCCATTAGATTTGCGCCAGCATGGAAACCGCAACTCGATCCACCCCGAAATCTCCTCTACGACCTCGTTCCTCCTCACGAAAATGGCGAATCAACAAAATCTCCACCACCTTTCCCGCAACAAACTCATCTCTCCTCCGCTCTCCTCTATCTCCCTGGATCCTACGAACTCCTCGTCGGAAACGTATCTCAGCAAGCTGGCTCGGAGATTCCGCCTGGGAACCTGAATGGGAATACGGACATTTGAGATTCCATGAGGAGCAGGAACGATGGGAGAGGAATGGGAGAGAAGATGAGGAGTCGAGAGCGTGGCAGACGTTTGATGGAGTGGTGAGCATATTTAACAATTTGTTAATCTACGAAGCTGCGGGGTGGGTGTGGTTTTGGGTTGTTATGGTTCCGTTGCTTTTGACGGGGTGGGCGGGGTATGAGTATTTTGCATGGGTTTGGGGGAGGTGGATTGAGGGGAAAGAGGAAGGAGGGAGGATTGGGAGGATTGTTTACATGCTTGTATCGAAGGTGGTGGAAATCTGCTCCGTCCTGGTAGGGCTACTGGATTTGGTCCCGAGGCTAGGCTTTCTGTTGTTGCAGCAACTGTGGGATTCTACGCCTGGATTGGTGCTTCGCAAGGTATTGCATATACTTGACGTTCGAGCAACGTTGTTCGGATGGGCCGTACATGCTGCTTCAAGGCCGACTGATGTTGCCAACCGGAGTCCAGAGCGCTCGGAAGAAGAGCAGGAAGCTTTCCCACAACCGCGAGGTTTCGAAGGGCATCAGGCCGCATCAGACCAACATAGTGGCGAGTCCGGCACTTCTCCGACAGCGAGCATAGCTTCCAGCAACGATCTGGGCAGAATCATGCCGCGATTCAGGGGAGTGAGGGACAGCAGAAATGTCAGGGCCATTACCAAGGGATCTCCGATCTCTGGCATCGCTCCTCTCGACAGATGGCTTGTTGATGTGCTGAAGGACGACATTCAGGAACAGGAGGTGCGAGCAGGAGCCAATATCGAACGTCAGCTGGAGGCGATCGACGCAGAGCAGTATGTCTCGGAGTCATCCAGTCTGGACGACATAAACTGGAAGCCATGTTGGTCCAGGAGTCTTGAGAAGCCAGTGCACATCAGGCGAGATATGGAAGTCACAGAGGGTATCGAGCTGCCGAATACGCCCAACTCTCTCGCATCTCCGGTGGCAGTGACGCCCCGCACACCGAGCGTGAAAGTGCAGTCTCCTTCGACTGGCATCCGAGAAGAACCTGCACAAGTCCTACGACCTCTGGGCGACATCGCAATGTTTCGGCGATGGCTCACCAAAGTGAGCGATTTGAACCAAGCCTGCGACGTTTTGTGGCACTCACATCACGTGGAAATGATTGATCCCGCGCAGTGTGACACCGCGTTGCAACAGGTGGAACAAGAGTGTGAGCTTGTACATCATCTGGACGTCAGAATCGCCTGGGATGCTCTTGAGAGAGGAAGGTACGAATCATCGGAAACAGGTCTTCTGGTCGGCATCCAGCAACTGAAGGCTATCCGCGAGCGCAAGACTCTGACCTTCCTTGATGACGAGATCTTGTACGACGCTCTGAGGTTGATGAAAGCACTCCTCGGTCGTGTGCAAACCTCAGATCACCAGGGGACGAAGGGCAAGAGGAAGTCGAGACCAAGCAGCATCGTTTCAGATGGCGGGAGCCTCAATCAAGTGCAGCTTGTACGGAAAGAGGTTCGTCAGCTGGCCCAAAGTCGGCTGCAAATTCTCGACTCAGTGTACCTCTTGGGTCAAGCATACTCCAAAGAGAAGCTCATTGCGGATTACGGAAAGCTGCAGTGTCAACTGTGGCCGCTGGTTGCACAAGCTAAACTGCTTGGCTTGGGCTCCAGAAATGAACAGTTACAGCGCGCAGTGGCGGATGTGGAGAAAACAGTGCATACCGAGATTGCTGCTCTAAAATCAGATCTCGAAAGAGCAGACATCACTAGATCGCTGAACGAGCACGCCGGACAAAATGCACGAGACATGTTGCAAGATTCCGAGATGACAGGTCAGACTCCAACCACGCCAAAAGGAGCCTTTGGACAGGCCGTGGCGAAGGATGACGAGATCGCGGTCTTGAGAGACTACATCTGGGAGGCAGCCAGACAGCTTGATAAAATCGTGTTCCTCGAAAGCGCAGCTCGCGTCAGCAACGCTGATCAGATCGAGACTGACATCAGAGGACATCTGAGCAAGCTCAGCAGTGTCGTCGACTACAGCGACGAGCGTTTCAGGCTGCAGATCGATCACGTCTTTGAGATTGCAGATGCTCTGCTGCTCGAATTGAGGAACATCAAGACCGGCCCTACATTTTCGCCAGTCGACCCTGAAGTTCTGCCCGACAGGACACCCACCCATGTCAACAACTTTGGTGACCTTCGACAGCGCTCTGAGCCACCGACTCCAGTACGGCTACTTCCTGCAAAGGAAGTCCGGATTGAGAAACCCAACGATTATCCTGCGAAACGAGCGCTCTGGCAACGCCAATATACCGAAAACTTTGAAGCCCGTCAAGTTGATAGAAGTTTATCGCTGCCATTCCCTGCTGGGTTCTCGACTGGTGACGATGTGGAACTCAGATCTCTGCAACATGAATTACAAGGTGCTGTCAAGGATCTCGAAAGGTGGAAGACCAGCTACGAACGCCTCACGTCCGTATACGACAAGAATGGATCCACGGGTGACCGCCATGCCTCTCACACAGGCCAGCCAAACATGAGGAATGGCACAAGTTCAATCGGAAGTACGAGGTCTGCTGTGCGAGTTTGGCCTTCACCATCAGACTTGGTAGTAGTGCAAGACGGCCAGATCGGCCACGAAGCTCTGATATCTCCATTGATCAAATTGAACGAGATTCGGACCAGTATTGAGAGCATATTGCTGCTGCTGAATCTCGATCGCAAGAAGTTGAAGCAAGCCAGGCCGGAGGTGCAAAGCGTTGCACAGTACAACGACCTCGAGCGCACCGCTAATCAAACTCTGGACTACGTTCTCCAGTGCTTGCTTGACTTAGGCGAGCGGAGCAGCGAGCTTGATCAGACCAAGGTCACCTTCGAGCAGGCACAACTGTATGCCAGCGTGGCTTGCTGGGTGGGATTGAGACAGGGGAGCTTCGTTGGCAGGTACAACAATGTCGCTCAGCTGGAGGACGCCCAGGCAGCCATTGAGGATAAGTTCGATGTTATCAACAAGAAAGCCTGTGGAGAGGCTGTGCCGGCAGAATTGAGAAGTATGGCTCTCATACTGGACCAGCTGGTGTACCGTCGGGCTGGCACGGATAGGCTGGCGGAGGTCTGCACTGCGCCTGTTGACGTCGAGGAGATCAGGAGGGTACGCGAGCGGATGAAGGTCTTGCAGAGTAGGATCAGAGATGTTTACACCTGGATGCGGGAGCGGCACAATCAGCGCTGGTTCTTGCATGGCCCATCTGGCGCGATTTCAGATCTTCGCGGCTGGACTGAAGCCGGCAAGGTGCCTTCTGCGACTGACGATCAGAACCACTTGTGCGGCGCTCGGGCTCTGTTGATGTCTCTACAGGCTTGTCTGCAAGCACAAGACAACCTCATGTTTGATGGGCGTATTCCAGGACATGAAAACGCTGAAAAGCTGCTTCGGAAGATGTTCATCGAATCTGACGATATATTGGCTCTACGGCCAGTGCCAACGAAGAGTCCAGAGAACTTGATGGAGCCGACTTCTGAGTATGCAGCATTCCTGTTCTCGCGCTTCTCTGTCATTGAGCTCGAGCATGGCTTGGATTCGGACATCTATCGACAGCATTGGAATGAGGCCAGAGCACTCAACGACTGGACTCCACGACAGATGGAGACTGTGTTCGACTTCCTTGCGCAGGGCCACGTCTTCCAACTACCAGCCATCGACCTTCGTCTGGGCGTGATTACCAGAGACGTGGATGAAAGTCGCAACAGTACAACGGCAACTGTCGACCTTTTTGGAGAACGAGACGAGTCAAACACAAGCGCCATCATCTGGGTATACTACGACAATGCTTCGAATTTGGTTCCAGGCGCGGTATCGCATTGGCGAGGATTCGTCGCCGCTACAGAAGTTGACGATGAGACCAATGCTATCTTGAACTCGTGGTTTCAGGGTAGCAAATTGCCCAGACCAATTGGAGCTGTGCGCCCAGAAAGGGAATTCGCACTGGAGCCGCCACCCGCTCCTCGTGGAAGAGGAGGTCGAGGAGATCGGGCTGTACGAGGCCAGCGCGGCGATCGTGGCCAGCGTAGTGGGCTTGCTGGACGAGGTGGGCGTGAATCGCACGAAGGTGACCTCGATGCTACCTCAGACAACGGTGGAGCTCCTCGTGGCACGCATGGGCGCCGAGGAGATGGAATTGTACGCGACCAACGCGGCCATCGGGGAGGACGTGACAGTCTTTCCGGTCGAGGTAGGCCTGTATCCCAGAGAGGTAGTCAAGATGTGCCTGAGCCACCACGCACACGTCCGCGTGGCACACGAGATACTGAGACTCCTACGAATGAGCGTAATAACAGGGGCAGCGGGCGTGCAAGAGGACGGGCTGAAGCCGGGCGTCGTGAAACACGGTCTGATCGTGGTGGAATGAGAGGATCGCAAGTCCTTGAGCAGAATGCCGAGAGCCAAGCAGAACTGGTCCATAGACAGTCGGACCAAGCAGGTCTAGGCGCGAGAAGTGGAAGAGGTGGAAGAGGTGCGGGCGAAATGCGCGGGGCGCGAGGAAGAGGAAGGGCTAGGAGTTCTCATGGCAGAGAAACAGGAGCAGACGTGGGCGCAAGACCGGAGCGTGTCAGCAATGAAGCGGGACGTATTCCAGAAGGACCAGACCATGAAACTGGAAGCAGGAGGGTTCCTGATCGCTCATCGCGGTCGCGAGGCGGACGAGGAGCGCACTCCGATCGTGGGAGAGCAAGAGAGGCTCCTATAACCCCCAGAAGGCTCTGGAACGCATACTGAAGTGATTTTGAGGTCAGATTATCTTCTGTATGGCATTCTGAGGGTTCCCAGACGAAGGTCTGAGAGCCATCAGCAAGAGCACCATGTACGATCCGAATGGCCGTCCGACCAGGAGACTTCCAGGGCGGCCAGAGAGTGACAGTGGTCCCCGTGAGCTTGGTCCGTGTATCCGTCCTACCACGGCATCAGTGAAGCTGGTGTTGTACTGAAGCAGGACGCTGTATCTTAATGCGAGAAGTGTCGAAGACTTGCAGCATCCTCGACAATCGAGGTTTCGCCACTGAAGTCGAATGTAACGAAAACAGCACGCAAAATTGTACTTTGAGATCTGACAAACACGAGTAAAGGGAAGCTGCTGGCAGGTCGGGCGATGTTTGCTGTCGCTCATTCCCTGCATGTACCTCTTCTGACCAGGCGCGCAGCAGAAACCAGCACAAAGCCGCCGCTGTGGACGTGTTTCGACAAAGGAGCTGCTCTACCTTTCCTCCTGGCTCTGTCCATACCGCTTTGGCGCAGCGCGAGGCATATTCGATGCTCCGCGAGTGAGTAGAGTCACGTTTCCGGCAGTTTCGAAGTGGTTGTGGAAAGTGACGCGTCGCGACGCCCGCGCGTGATTGTTGTCGCCGTTGAGCGCACTTCACTTCGCTGCCAAGAAACACGCGCCTTCGCGCTAGCTACAACCAACCCACTTCCACCCACCAACCTCCGCCGCCCTCTTTCCTCCTCACCAACACAACTCGAACTTCGCACAGCACGCTCTCAGCACATCCAGCACTCGGCACCACTGCGAACTTCGACTGTGTTATCAGCGCCGTCTTTACCACCGCCGACATGGCGAACCAGTGCTTGGACCTCGTCCGCACTGCCGCCCTCGCCGTCGTCACCCACTTTCTCATTCTCTTCAATCTTGTCGCCGACGCAAACCGCAAGACTCTCGACTCGGAAATGGCGCAGCTGCTTTTTGCCATCGCACACACTGTGACACGCACTGTCGTCGCCCCCCTTTCCATCTTCGCCGAACTTGTCGTCGCTGCTCAAAACAAGCTGCTCGATGCGATTCTTGCCTCCTCACATTACGCCGCCGCCGGTTGCAACAAGATGCTCGACGCGATTGTTATCTTCGCCAATCTTGTCACCACCGCTTACGGCAACATCCCCCCCACAGACATAACAGAAGCTTGCTTGGACATCCTCCGCGTCGTGGCACGCACCATCGTGGCCCGATATCTCATCATCGCAGACTTTGTCGCTGTCGCCTACCACAAGATCCTCGACTCGAGCCTGACACACCAATGTTTGACCTTCGCAAACACGATGTCACGCGCTGTTACCGACTCTTTTCTCGCCTTTACCAATTCCGTCACTGCCACCTACAACCAGACTTTCAATGCAGACATGGCACACAAATTGTCGGTCATCACGGGTACTGTCGCACGCGAGGTCACACGCACTGTCGCCGGCCCCTTCATCTCCTTCGCCAACACCATCGCCAGCGTCTGCGCTGCTATTCGATGGTGGTTCGAGGCTGCGATCTACATCTCCTGTGGTCTGTTTGTCGTTATCTTGGTAAGTTGGTGCTGGCTGCGAACTCATCCTCGAAAGATGCTGACTGTTCCCAAGCTATACTGCGCCTACACTGAGCTTCGCCGCTTCTTCGTTGGCAATACACGGCGTCCCTGTCAGCCTGCCGACGATATCACCGGACCTGATGTTGAAATGGAAGATGCTCCACCCATTCAGTCTGAGATGAAAGATGCTCCATCCGTTCAATCGACTTCACCGCCAATCGCATGCGACGGTCCAGAGCTTAAAGGCCACTTCTATCAGCACCCTTGGAGAATCCGCACACCTTTTGGATGGGAACTCATCACCAAGCAAAATAGACGTTCGACTCCACAAGTGCTGATGCAGTGTCCCTGGGAAGATCGTTTGATGTGGGGCCCAGATCCAGCGTGGGTCACCTCCCACAACTCGCGCCTCCTCAGAGAAGATGCAGCGCGCAAGCAGGCAAATCAGAAGCGATTCGAGCAGCGGAAATACGACATTGAATATGCCAAATGGGCGTACAGATGTCACATGTCTGTTGCTGATAAACCGATCTACTCGACCTCTGCTCAGCCACCAAAGGCAGACTTCGACAGCGATAAACATGGTGAGCCAGCCAGCAAGCCTCAGCCAGATATCGTCAAGAGCAAGCCTACGAGAGTCGTCGAGGAACGTCTACTTGCCTCTACCTCCACTCGCGAGCCAATTCCAGAGGCAGCGCCAACTCCGCCAGCACCGACCCGTCGCTACCGCCAGACGCAGGCCTCGGTCTCCGACCCGCCTGAGCCCGTTTCTTCAACTGCCCCGATCAACTCTGCTGCCCCTGTTCACGTTGAGCCAATCAGCAAGCGTCAGCCAATCACTGTCAAGAGCAAGGTCATTGGAGTCTCCAAGCATTGTCTACCTGCTCAGGAGCCAAATTGGACTGCAACACCACCCCCGCCAGCGCCGCCTCGACGTCCCGACCAGAAGCACGTCTCACTCGTCGCTCAGCCTGAGCCCATCTCTTCGACTGCTCCAATTGACTCTGCTGCTCCCGCCCACGTCGAGCCATTAAATGAACCTGAGGAAGATATCATCGAGAGCAAGACTGCTGGAGTTCCCAAGCAACCTCTGCCTCTCTCTGCCGCCATACCCTCGCCAATTTCGAGCGCAGCACCAGCCGCGCGAGCACGGCCCCGACGTCGCAGCAAGAAGCACGTCTCGGTCTCCGTCCACACTGAGCCGCTTTCTCCAACTGCTCCTGTCACCTCTGCTGCCTCCACCCAAGTCGAGCCCATCAATGAGCCTGAGCAAGATATTGTTGAGAGCAAGGCTGTTGGAGCCTCTGAGCAATCTCCTCCCCCTCCTGCCTCTGTCCTCGCACCAATTCCTGCTGCAGAGCCAGCCTCGCCAGCACCGACCGAGATCCGCCGCAAGAAGCACGTCACGTTTGCGGAGGCGGAGCCCGAGCCCATTCCTGCGCCTGATTCTGTTCTCTCCGCTGCCCCTGCTCCCTCTGCTACCACTTTCCATGCTGAGCTCAGCCATGAGGATAAGCAGGCCGGCTCTGTACCAACGCCGGACGCAGAAGCCCGGGAGGCCCAGGCTCCTGTCTCCAATGAGCCGCAGCCTTCCGCGTCCCATCGCAAGCGGCGCTCTGGTTTGAAGCCAGTCGAACGAGGCAACATCGTCAAAACGGCCAGTGGAAATGTCGCGCGACGGTGCAAGAAGCCCTCTGCTCCGCCATCAGCGACATTGAAGAAGTGGCTCGTGGACCGCGAGAACACCGAGACAAGTCAAAGCTTTGCACCTCCTAGCCAACCAATGGAGGATGCCAGCAAGGCGGCAGCATCTCTCCAACCGCAAGACAGGCACGATGGCGAGGGCACGCTCCCAGCCCACTTCAGTTTAACCAACACACCATCAGAAGACATGACAATGGCAGATGTGGCAGAAATGCCCGTCGCCGAGCCAGCTTCTGAGGGTGAGACTGGCATGCAGGGCGTCGAGCAGGCAGTGGCAGCAACCGACGCTCCGTTGCCGCAGGAGCTGGCTATGCTCGACGATGTTCCTCATCAGGTGGCTGACCGTGCCCCAGACGTCCGGGAGCAAATCATGGAGGACGTCGTGGAGAGCCCCCAAATGGCGCTGGACACCATGCCTCTCCTCAGCCAGACGAGCCTGCAAGCACCTGCGCAGGCACTTCCAGCCCCGAACTTCTTACGCGAATTTGCGGAGATGGCTGCTGCGGCGAGCGCAGAGACGGTGCTGGAGCTCTTCACCAATGCCGTGGTGCAGCCTGCCACTCCACAGCAGACCATTCCGCAGTCGATCGCTCCACAGCCGGCCAGCCATAGTGAGGCGTCGCAGCAAGCTATCGAGAGCCGACCCACGCCGCTGGATGTCCAGAAGGACGGCCGAGACATACATATGAAGCTCTTCCGATGGGCTGAGCGTGCTGATCTTGAAGAGGCGGATCTCAAGGAGCTATTCGAAGATCTTGAACAAATCATCAAGACATGCCAAGACTTGAGAAACCTGGGAATCGACGGCCCTATCGACAAAGAGACGCCTTCTATGACCCAAAATTACTGTGAATACATCGCAGCGACTCTCGATAACACAAATCCGTCCGATATGTGCGATGAAGCCCGGCGATCGTGCACTTATTTGCAAAACGGCGACTTCTTCGGGGATGGCAGTCAAGACTCAAGCCTGGAAGAGGTTATCAAGCTACTTTGCCGGATTGCCCACCGCCTCAATGAGGTACTACGTGTTCACATGCGACAGACTCCGCCTCTGCCTCTACCCGTGACAAATCCGGGGTCTCCAGAGACTAATGAGTACTTGATTGGACTGAAAGAAGACCTGGAAGTCTTCAAGAGTTATTATAATCTTTGGCTGCCCTCGTTCAAGAGGCACGTTCACGGGCTGGACGACACTGCACAAGTCTTTTGGGCGTTGATTTCCTTGCAACTGCCAGTTAAGCACTCGCACTTTACATTTCCTCGATTCACGAAGGACAAAGAGCGAGAGTGGTTCTTGGATGGGCTGCAAGTGTGCCAAGAGGTCTTGGAAGGATACAGCCCTCTTCGAGAAGTGACCCACCTAACTCAAGGGCAAGTCATTCAAAAGATGGAAGTCTGGCTGGTCGACTCGGAGAGCAGACTGAGAACAGCTATAACAGGCTTGAGCATTCGGGAGCGCCAGTCCGCTCTCTGCTTGTTCGCACGTCGACTGGAGAACTTTGATGAGTACTGCTTCAACGAGAATGGCTCACCAAGGAGAAACGTCAATGCTCCGAGAATCTTGAGCAAGCTCCAGGTAATCAAGGACATCATTGTCCGAATGACACCGGCTCAAGATGACCGGAATTACCAGCCAATCGCACGAGAGGTTCTCACGCTTTTGCAAACGAGATATTCGCCAACCGTCGTGTCCAATGATGGCTCAGAAGATGTCTCGCAGGACACAGACTTCGATGATGAGTCAGACGCAGATGATGGTGACCTTGGCACTGGGAAGAAAATCCGTCTTACGTCGTCAACTTCTGATTCTCAAAGCCGCACGGCTCCGACTGCAAAGACCAATCCATTGCAAGATGGGACTGTGACCGTGGACAAGGCCACCAAGCTCATCAAGTTGTGGCTCGAAACCTCTGAGGGAATGCTGACGAATATGTTGACCAAACACAATGATTCAGATTTCAAAGGCGTGCATGACCTGCTTTTACAGCACCTCAAGCACATCAAAGAATTTCTTCTGGCCGAGAACCGGTTCTGGAAGCCCTCTGCAATCGGGCTGCCATCATCATGGAGGTACGAAATCCTTGAGAAGCTGATCAGTATTCGGGGACTTTGCGTGAGGGTCAAGGATACATTCCAGCGCCATACCTGGGAATGCTACAATGCCGTGGACGAAATCTGTCGCCCTGCTCCAGGCATCGGCATCTTTTGGGCTCCGGACGATCTGAAGAATCTCTATGACCTCGTGGCACCGGCGTGTGAGAAGTATGCCAAAGCGATCCTGGAGATTGAGAAGAACGTCAAGACGTACAGTATTGAGACGTACTGGAACATGCTCATGGCTCAGGATGGCAAAGAGCCATTCTTCGCCAGATCGAGAGAGATTCTGGACCGAGTCTACACCCTCGCCATCAAGCAAAACTCGGATTGGTGGCAGCAACACGTGCTGGCGAATGGTTTCAACCATGACACTGAAAAGTTCCGCGAAATCAGAAAGAAGCTCGCAGACTTGACTGCTTGGCTGAAAGTGCTGAAGGGCAAGGATGATGCTCTTGTCGATCGGAAGTGTTCATGGCTTTACCTTGTGTGGTACCGTGTCAATAAGTTGCACGAAAGCGTGGAGGCTGAATTCAAGAGGAGAGATCAAGGTACGCAGTAGGCTTGCTTCTTCGCAATATGACAATGCCGAAGCATTGGAAAGCCTGCTACTTAACAATACACACGAAACACGAGACATGAAGCACAAGCGGACATAATGGGTGGCAGCATATCACGACGAGCATCCTCGAAACAAATACAAACACGCCGCATCCTTCCACCTCGAACAATCCCCAAAAGGCACGCTGTCTCCGAAGGAATAGCAGCTTCTTAGCTCACAGAGTGAGCCACGGTCCAGGAACGTGCCGAGCGATAGTGTCTGAGCTTGCGCGGCCTTCAGCTGAAGCAATGGCAAGACACCGCCTACCTCTCCAGACTCTCCGACAATGCAAGAGGCTCGCTGTTCTTCAGCCTGGATAAGAGGCACAATAACTTTCCATTGGATCATCAGAGACACGACGATATGCGCATTCCGCCGACAAATTCAACACAAAAACAACAAGAAACCCCATCACAAAATCCACAAAAAATCGCCAAACTTCATCTCTTTTGGAGGTCGCTGTAAGCACCACCGATTAGATGACAGTCTCATGGCACAATTCCAACAACTCCCGTTGAGATCGGAGGTCGCTTTGAGCACCACTGAGACGACGGGTTTCTGTATACTTGCTTTTATGGTTTTCGGGCGGTGGAGGTTTTCCACAAGGATATTTGCTATGGCTTCTGCTTTTGGGTATGGTTTGATGCATTTCTGAGGTAGCAAGGTTGCAATGCGGAGGCTTGTTGGGTATTGGAGTTATTAAAGAGAATTTTGCTGGCGTTTGGATTATTGGGCATTGGAGGTACTGATGAGGGTTTTGCTAGCGTTCGGGTTTGACGCATTTCTGCGTGGATGGCGATTGCCAGGGGCAACACTGCCCATGAAGCATGGTACTGCTACAGAGATTTTGATGCAGAATTAAGTTGAGAGTTGAGAATTGAGACTTCTAAACATATCATTCATTTCATCCATTTTGAAAGTAGTCTGCCATTCTCCCCTTGGCCGTGTTGAAGTCTGCAGCTGCAGCGACGAGAACGATGCTGCATCGAACTCGCCCAGACATTGTTCCCAGCCTACCCATTTTCAGAGTCGGCTTGCTATGCTTATGTCTCCGGCAGCAGCAACGAGCACGGTGCTGCTTCGAACTACCCCAGACCATTGAATCCAGCCTACCGATTTTCAGAGTCAACCTACAGCACTTATCTCTCCGGCAACAGCCACGAACACGATGCTGGTCCATCGTCGCCCAGCCATTGATAATACGTTACTAAATATAAGAGTCAACTGGCTTTGCTTATTTCTCCGGAAGCAGCATCGAGCACAATGCTGCTTCGAACTCGCCTAGACATTAGTTCTAGCTAGCTGAATTTCAGAGGCGACTTGCTATGCTCATGTCTCCAGCCGCAGCGACGAACACGATGCTGCTCCGTCGTCGCCCAGGCATTGATGCTAGCCTACGGATTTTCAGAGTCAACTTGCTACGCTTGTGTCTCCGGCGACAGCAACGAGCACGATGCTGCTTCGGACTCGCCCAGGCATCAATTCCAGCCTCTGGATTTTCAGAGTCAACATCGGCAGCGGGCAATATAGACCATTCGGTAAAACTGGCATTGGGAGATACAGTGTCAGCTCGATGTGTTTATCGGATCCGTGCCTTCTGAAGAACTGACGATGCCGACGTTCCAACAGCCGACCTGCTTCGAGTAACAGCTTGGCTCATTCAGTAAACACCACGTCCTTGATCACGATTCGTAGCATCGCCTATAGATGGTGCGAATCGGCACGAAGAAGAGTGGAGCAGCTCTCCATATTACGACTGCTAAATCTTTCAGCCTATTCACGAGCAACGATCGCCATCGACGTGAAGTCGTCCCCAAGCGAGACGTTTCATCAAACACGAAGGATCAGCACGCCTGACGTCTGCAGTCTGCGCAACATGATGATCGAAAGAATGAGAAGCCTTGTTAGCGTTTTTCCATTTTGCCGGAGAAGAAGTACATGTAAGGATCAAGATCTTGATCTCGTGTGTCCGGAGACAAGAACTTGCCACGGGAATAGCATTGGTATGTTTTCTGTCGATGTCCCGATGTCTTCGATTTCCGAGTTTCGCTACTACGCGACCAGGATCGAAAAAGTGATACCAGTCGTTCACAAGACCATGTGATGTCTCATCTGGGACAATGCAAGCGAGGAAGAGCAAAGTCAAAGGTGAAGTCCATTAGCCGGCGGCTGCTGCTGCTGCTGCTGCTGCTGCTTCTTCACGCCTATGACGCAGCCCTACAACGTCTTGTGATATGGGAAGCGAGCAGAAGCCATTGGACCTGTCCGCGTGACATTGTGATCATGGGAGTGATGCGATGCGGCCAAATCGCCGGTGCTACTACTGCCTTGCGAAGGTAGTACTGTCTACCAGCCGTAGCGACGACCTGTCTCATTTTCATGAGCCGATCAATTGCAAAAAGATCGTCATCTTCGTATAGCGAAAAACTATGGGGAAGCAAAACCTGGAGACGCTTGAAGTCATCGAGGCATTGGACGTTGGTGCTTAAGCGAAGAAAGTAGACGTGGTTGGTTTGGCGTTTCTCCATCGTGGGAGCTCCGCATGACATCAAATGACCAACAAGAACTCATCCGAGCCGCGGTTCTGCCTGTACTTTCCTTTGAGCTTCATGTAGGAACGAAGACGATCCAGACGCGCCAGTGCTTCTTTCTTGGTTCCCCAGAGTCCCTTGAAGATCCAATTGTGGG
The DNA here is from genome assembly GCA_002933655.1 of Cercospora berteroae. Classification (NCBI taxonomy): domain Eukaryota; kingdom Fungi; phylum Ascomycota; class Dothideomycetes; order Mycosphaerellales; family Mycosphaerellaceae; genus Cercospora; species Cercospora berteroae. The sequence goes on along the minus strand of PNEN01000467.1, from coordinate 69,460 downwards.
TTCATGGCAAGGATTTGGAGAACGCGTGACGTCGTTCCAATTGCCACTTAAGCCGTTTCCTTCCGTTGGTTCCCAATCAGCCGAAGATGAATCGTGAAGAAGCAGAAGAAAGACCCTGATGAGGGTAACAAGCTGGAGCGGAGGCCGACCGGTTTGCCATTTTGGAACAAAAATGTCCTCGAGACGAGCAGGGGAGGTGTGGCGGTGCAAGCTTGAAAGTACCAGAGTCTCTTTAGCCGCGAGGATGGCGGGCGGGAAAGAAACAGGTCATGACGCTCGATGACTGAGATGCAAGTCATCAGAACAAGAGCATGATGCGAGAAAAAAAGATACATCAGATCGCTACACATGAAGTGATTTGCTGGCCGTGCAGATGGGTGAGAAGCTGGGGTGCATTATCGACTCATCAGCTGCAAGAGCTCCATGCCACACCGACCTACCAAACGCGACGCGACCAAGATAGAAAGCGTTGAGATGCAAAACAACGCGTCCTAGTAGTGATGTACCGGCCACCAGATCGTGATACACCTTCACATGAGGCCATCTTCGTCCTATCGGCGGCACTCTGGTTGTCATTTGACTTTGACCGCACTTCTCATCTCATACGCGTCGTCTCGTCGCAACTACTTCCTAACAACAAAAAGGCAAAGCACGGATGGGGTAATTAACCATTTCTGGACAGTTTCGCCAATGTGCAGCGCAATGCAAGATGTTGTGCCGGACAGGTTGTTCCTTGTTTTTGGTTTGCGATTGCATATCAGGTCATCAACGTGGTCTCAAGTGATCCTGAAATCAAGTCTAGACAGTCAGCTCATTCGTGGCTGGGCTGGACAGTCATCACTCTCACCGCTTTCCGCAAACTTGTTGATGGAGGCTCGCATGGCGCTGCACGCTCGGGAAGTGGACGTCTTTCGTGCTATTCGTCGCGTCGCATGCCAAATACTATTCGATCCAAGGCGCTTTATGGCTGAAGTAAGTCGTGAATAAGGCGTTCCGACGGAGCACACAGTCGCGCAACGACAGGCCAGCCTTAAACAGCCAAAAGTCAAACGGTTTCCCAAATGACGGGGACGCCCATGGGGGCGGAAAAGTATAAGCTCAGACTCTGCTTCCCTTCCGCAAGTCATCTGCCAACCTGTAGCAAATGCAAGCGGATTGCGGGGAAGCAGGGCCGGGGCGGCATATTTTGTTGCTTCGTTCGGCTCATACAACGGTGAAGTGCCGTTGGTAGCAGACAGGTCAGCTGGACGTCGGCATCTGCGGTTCGTCATCTCCAATGGCGAGAGATGCTTGTTGGGCAGGAATGCGGAATCAGAGGACCGCATCCGCTCGAAGTCTCGAATGGGCAACGTCCAGGACATGCGCAGGAATACGGAGGTCTGCGGCCATTAGGAGCGCATTGTGATACTAGACACATCCTGAACGTCGGTCGAAGGGGTGCGGAAGGAGAACTCGGCTGTGGATGCGGTGCCTTGCGCCAACACGGACCGTGACGGCAGTGTATGATGGTCGCCGACAGAGACCTCCGTGATAGAGCGTGATCCGCGCACGTAGCTTGGAGTATGCGATTCGGAGACCCTCGATGTGTAAGGATGATTTCGATCTCTCCAGTGAGTCCAGTCCAGCACGTCTCATCAACGACCATGACTTCGTATAATGAGGTCGGATATTGCGACCAGTGTTGCAACAACCCAGGTCGGCAAATGATCAAGGTGGCTAGATCGTATTCAGGAAACGTCGGACCACAAACTTCATGAGTCGCATTTTCCATTGGCATGCCGAATCTTGAAACCTGGTCCTTGAACAGTGTTTCGCGAGGAGGGCATTCCAGGCACGCCATATGACCTTCCACGAGGTTGTTCCATGACAGGAGAGTTTTGTCGTGCACATCTCCCGAAGCGCCGGACAACCAGACAGCACGGCTTTTGGGCGGTAATGCAGTGTGTACGACTCGGGCAAACGGTTTTGAGTCGCCATGGATATGAGTGCATGGTTTGATCGCGGTCTTGCCATGGGGTACAGTACACCTGATGCGAACGGATACTTGGTTGGACTCATCACGTCCGTTATGGACATGCATGCTGAACAGGTACCAGACCACAATCGAGATCTGTATGCTTTCAGACATCGCGTGAGTATGTTGATGTCGTTCACTACTCTTCGGCATAATGTGGTTTGAAACAATTCTTCACTGAGACATGTAACAGCTGGTCCAATTCTTGGTTGGAATTTTGCTTCTGATCTGTCGCAGCAGTAAAAGGAAGAAACAAATGTAGAGATCGAAAGATGAAGTCGAATCTTACCGTTTAGGTGCAGGAAGTTGTGTCAGCGCGTACCTGATAGCCGCCGGAGACAACATGTGCCTACTTTGGCAGTGTTCACTTGACCTTGGTCAGAATGTGTTGGCGCGCGGGTACTCACCTTCTGAGCACAATTCGATACACATATCCAACTGTCGCGCGCGTGACAGGAGGTTTCGCTTGTGCGATCGAAGATGAAGTTGGAACAACGACAACATCATCTTTGACGCAGTTAGTGCTCGACCTAGTCGTCTCGTCAGGCGCGAGGATCGTGTGTCTCCAAGCATAATCTTGATCTCGGTTCCTGTGTTGTGCGGTGCGTGTTGTTGTTCATCCTTGCCGTTTTTGCCGCGGCAGTCATGAAGCCACATCACGTTCGCTCGTACCGCACGTGTCATCCAGCAGTCCATATGCCGAGCTCTCAGCTGAGACTGAGACGTGCTCCTTGGAGAGCGTGACCTGCCCGGTCTTGGCAGCGGCGGCGGCGACGGTGACGGCGACGGCGACGGCGATATAAGCAGAATGGAGTAGTTCGGGTGGAGGCCGAAAGCAGAAGGAGAAAGAAAGGCCGAACTGCAAGGCAAGACCGAGAGAAGCGCGTCCCAGGGAAGGAGAGGAGACGACGCGTCAAATTCGCTCCTGCTTTTCCACTGCTCGCCAAAGTCTAGAAGTCCAATTGCCAAATCGCGCATGGCGCCGAACAAGTTTCTTCACCTTCTAGCGCTCCCGCTGTGGAGGAGACACCTCTTTCACGTGCGCAAGCTGCTCCCTACCAGCTCCACTCGCTCCGAATTCTTCCTATGGCCTCCTCGCCGCAGGTGGGGAATTGGCCGTCAGAACTCAAATGGCGCGCTCGTTGGGAGGTTCGATTGAGCCGAGGAGTGGAGTTGCTGTCCAGAAGGGCGATGGCACTGTCGCATGACTATACGTGTCCGCGTTCCGCTTGACGGATGTTACAGGCGCGTGAGTAATAACAAACCAGAAAGGCAGTGCGAGAATGTGCGGTCATTCCGTGAGGCGGCCAGGCCGCTCGCTGTGGACCTGTTTGCAGCAGAGTCGTAACGCCAGAAAGGCTCGCTACCGTGGCGGGCGTGCGGTACGTACATCTCTTGTGCTGTCAGAAGACAATGCTGGCCTATGGTGGGAGCGCGAGGTAAGAGCTCTCATGCAAGGCATGCAGACTGCATATGTGAAGCGTTGAACAGTCAGATTAGTGTTCAAAGGCTGCAGAATAGCGGTCTGTCCATCACATGCTGCTCGTGACCGACTGTTGCCTGCCAGCTGCACATGCTGTCCATGTGTGCTGCTGATGAAGAAGACCATCTGACATTGGAGAAGTGGTATGTGTGGTAGACTTACACATGAAAACTCGGTAAGAGGAAATGGTGAGACACAAGTTCGCTGGACCCAGGAGTCGTTTGTCATTATGCGTGTGGAATCGACTGTGCTACAGGACGCTGCTGCCCAAACTAAGATTCCTCCGCGTAGTGGATCCCGTGCAATATCGCTTTTGAAGACCTAGAGTCCTTGACAACAACAGTAATGTTACATTGATGATGTACACGCCGTACTCACGCCGAGCACAATGAATGTGCTTCAAGCATGCTAGTTTCCGGCTGCTTCGTAGCAAAGTGTTCGCATGCGCGGCCGTCAAGTATGTGTAAAAGTATGCCGATGCTGGTATCATCCGAATCTCGAAATCCCGAGCCCTCTTCTCGGTCCAGACCCTCCGAACGCCGTGTTCCATCCGTGAGGAAGTAGCTATGTCCAGGACACCTCGCTATGTGCCCAAAAGAAAACAAAATCCTCCATGTAACAATCGCTAGAACGCAGCAAGAAAACATGAAAACAAAATGTGTACGAATATCACCAGCCTTTGGCATGATATTCTCCAAGGCCAGCGTGGAAGTAATCGTTGGTGAATCTGCCCTTTGGTCCCTGGTGGGAAAGCACCGGACCAGGCTCTGGGTGCTGCTTCAGGTTCTTGACATCGTTAGAAGTATGTCTTCGCTTCAGCGCAGCCAGATTGCCAGTGCTTTTATGCTGGCGCTCCCACAATAGGTTCTTTCGAAGAGACTCCGTAAGTTCGGTTGATAGCATGTTTCGCCGTGTTGTGCGTGGCGAAAGAGCAAGCTGTTGGTGTGTGTTGGAAGTGGTCATAATGATAGGTTTCGAGCGTGGCATATCTTGACCGGCATGCATTGGAAATTGGGCGCCAATTTCTGGGGATGTCGCAACGGAAGGTCCATTCGGCGTTGTGGTTCGAGATCGTCGAATTGCTGGTGTAGATCTTGAAGCAGCGCTCGCCAGAGCCTTTGCTCGATCGGGCTCATGCATCAAAGTGGTCAGCAGAGAGCGGCGCGAAGTCAAGTTGGGTCTTGAATCGACTCGCTGGAACATGTCCTTCTCGTTTACAGATGATGGCCCGCTCGCGTCGTCAGAGTCTTCCCAATCCGATGAATCGTCGTCGTCTTCGATGGCGCTCTCGGATACGTCCTCTTCCTCGTCGTCCGACTCGAAAACGGCGCTGTGTCGGAGTGGAGCGGCTTTCGCAACTGACACTTCCTCCTTGAAAGACGCGTGTTTCTGACTCCCGTTGCTGTTCTGGCTGCCAGGCGCTTTCAGGTTGTCGGAAAGTGTGCTGCGGCTCCCGTGCATGTGGTTGTCGAACGAGCCCTCGTCTTCTCCAGAAGATGTACCAATTTGGAACATGGGCACTTTCTTCTTGGGCTGTGGTCGATACGTGGGAGATGTCTTGAGGATCGGTGTTGGCTGCGAGGCGAGATTTGTTTGCGAGCGGTACGAGGATGGCGCTCCGCCAGGCACAAAGCCACGCACAATGCTGTGCGTGCTCATTTCGGTGGATGAACTTTCTTGTGACGATTGGGAGGATGGCGACACGTTTGACACCTGGGTGCCAATGGTCGAGGTAGACGATTCGGGTAGAGTCGCCTGTGATTCGGAGACGCGAGGTGCAGTGCCCCTTGATGTTTGCGAAGATGTCAGGTCCAATGTAGAGAGGACCTGAGAAGCGTCCGTAGACGGAGATTCGCGGGCGGTGGTCGCAGGTGTGGCAATGGGCAAGTCGATGGGCTCGAGCGCGTTCGTCTCGGTGATAGTAGCGACGATCTGCTCGAGGACGGTGGGCGTGAGATGCTTTTCACGGCCACGTCCTGTCACGTTTTCGGACGGGGTATCGTTGCGAGGCGCGGATGGCGATGCCGAGTAGTTTCGCGGCGTCGTGGGCGACGAGAGTTCTAGATCGTCGGCGGAGGAGGAAGCGGAATCGAGGCTGGATGACAATGCGGGCATCGGCACTTCTCCCGCCGTCGCGGCTTTCGATTTCGCAAGGGCAGAGCGGCGTGTGGGAGGCGCGACGGAGGCCTGGCGGGAGTGCGGCTGCGGTGCACAGCAGAAGGTCTCTCTGTTCCACAGTCGCCACGAGAGGTTCTCCAGGCGTTTGCCGTCCTGCATGACATGCGATGTCTTGGAAAACAAAGAATGCATTCCAAAGAGGGCCTCGACATTGGTGGTGTCGATAGTATGCAAGGCCGCCACTTCGACCCGCAGTAGCGGGAGTTCAGGCCTGAAAGGCATTGTGGAAGGTGCGAGCGTGTCGCCGTAGGCAATGGGAGGGAGGAGGGGCGGGCGCGGGCGAGATATGTGTTGTTGGTGCAGAGTGACCGAAAACGGCGGCCAGGTACGTCAGGTGGTGGTCTTGCGGTGTGGTATTGTACATGGGCCAGAGCGACGACAACAGACGAGTGTGGCTGCGCGCGGCAGTGGTGATGATGTCGATGCAGAGGGCCGTGTCGCGGATCCGGCAGTGCGCAGCAAGTCGGCCAGGCCGTCAAACAGTCGCCGTGGGTTGCGTGGAGAGGCGGTGGTGTTGAGCAGCAGCAATGGTCGTAGAGCGAGCGTCGGCCGGCAGGTGCAAGGCAAGGCTGGCTAATACATAGCACCAGCACCATCAATCCACGCCCGGAAGACTGGTGGACGGCTGCAGCACTGTGCAGGGACATGGGGGCGGTACTCTCGCGAGCACCACAAACTCTGCTTCCCTTCCGACAAGCCGCTACTGTTTGGCCGCCGATCTCCTCTCCCGTGTCCTGTGTCACATCTTGATCAAGCCTATCTGGTCTCCTGCCGCCTCCGCACACCTACAGCAGTAGGCTTGCGACCCGACGGCGGCGCGAGTCGTTGCCGATATACTTCTCCTCCAGCAATAACATGCCTTACGTCGCTGGTCACGCCTCCTGGCGCCAGGAGTCGCACCGCCAAACATGGCGGCGTAGTGCTCCCCGGTGCCGCGTACGAGCGGACTAGAACAACACCTCGGCAGGGCCGCAAGTGCCCAAGGCCGGGCGGAAGAGGCGGTCACTCGTCACGCTCTCGTTCATCATATTCAGGTGCCCTGGGCGCGGCGCGGCACGACGCAGTCAGGCTCTGTTTTCGCCCGCAGCGTGACGGTTGCATGTGTGCCACGGTTACATACCAACGAGAATACGATGCGCTGGCTGCTAAAATTGACCGGTCGCCTGCTCAGTGGCGGACAGCAGCAGAGCACTGTCAGCCGGACGGGGCGGCGTGGAAAAGCAACGTGCAACTCTCTTCTTCACTTCTCGCCGAAAAGCAGTCATCTGCCATGCGAGCGTCAGCCTTTGCAGCGGCCCTGAGAGCCGGGGCATCCTCATCCTGGCAGACGCCGGCGCTCTGCTCGGCGGCACGTGGCCGATGTGAGGCGCAATCGCAATTCTTGGTCAATAACCGCCGGATTTCCGCACTGAGAACGCGCTGTGGCGCACCGTGCTCTCGTGTCGAGGCCTCCTTCAATATCATACCCGGTCGCAACTGCTTCACCAGCGACGCTCTCATCTTCTGGTAAGACCACCGCCCTTTTGCCGCCAGACTACCATCGAGAGGCGACCATTCCGTCCGCCCACGCGGCGCACGAAAATGCATGGCACTGGACTGGTCTCCTGTCCAACATCATGATGAGGATGACCCGTCGGACAGCGAGCATGCCCATCTGCATGGTGTGTCGATAGGGCGAACCACGTTACTTGCTTTTCCACGCGACGCACCAATTGGTTCCCTTGCTGCCCTCCTCCGCGCGACAGAACACCGACAGCGCATCAAAGCAATATGTTTCGCATAATGCTCGCCGCTTGATCGTGACCAGATCCCACGATCACGGAAGCATTGCGTATACTACAACTTACTGACCACTGCCGCTGATGAGGAGATCGACGAGCAGGATTGGGAGCATGTCACACTCCGTCTCCATGCTTGATTCGACGTATGCCGTCAAATCAGACGTCTTGCAACGGGTCCTACGTGTGACCAACTTCCAGGCACAGCCACGGCACGATTGTATTCGTAGAGCGCACGGCCAGTAAGAAGCGCGTCCCCCATCGCAACAGTGCCCCCAAGAGGCGAGTGAGCAACGGCCGCAATGCTGTTCTGCGCTTGCGACGCGACCGTGGCTGCTCAGATTGTTCAGATGACTGACAACGCATCACAACATCACTCATCCGCTCTGCGCCTATGCTCCCACGTCCTGATGGGCGCAGGAATCCTTCGCGCACCTCAGCCTGATGTCAACTCACACCCATCAGGATAAGGAGCAGATTTGGCGTGGGAAGGGTAGTTGGGATCTTGCTCGCTCGACAGCGGCGCAGTGCACCGCATTCATTCCGCACAAACGTCGTGATGCAGCCGCGTGTTCTGGACCGTGGGTACGGTGCCGTGTGGTCTGCTTTTGTCTGGGGAAACCGGTACACGACTGCCCTCTCTGCGTACACGTCTCAAAACGGAGGCGGGTGACAAGTGTACCTGGAATGCTACGCCATTAGGAACGCTCCGCGCCTCCATCACGATCACGGCATCGAGTTGGAACCAAGGACATGCCGGACACGGCACTTCCACAGGCTGTTCTGAGTGAGCAGATGACCTCTTGTGCCAAGAATACGACATCACATGGCATGCGTGGTCTCCGCCGGGGAAACGCGCTCGCACCCCACGAGGTTCCCTGCAGAAAGAAGCAGCGCCATGTACGCCACAGCATGCCCTACAGAAGCACTTTCTGCACCCTCTTTGGATCTATTGTTGTTTGATTGCCGCAGAGAGCCGTTCGCATCCCCTTAGTGTCACACTGTGAAATGTAACGAGCTGGCGGAGGGTGTGAAGAGCCGTGGCGATGGGCCACGACACCCACGTTTGCGATGACGAGGCGGCCGTTTGAGAATTCGGAGATTGTGCTTCCTTCGCTTTTGCCAGCGTGCAAGCGGCTCAAGGTCATGTGCTTCGTTGTTCCCGGACTGTGTCGTTCCGCATTCACCATCAAGATGTCTGCCTGCCTGCGCCACAGCGTGCCCAGCATGCCTCAGGCTTGAACGTATCAGCGTCTTGTCAGCTCCCGAAGCCGCGGGCTGGGAATTTCCCTCCACATCCACGATCGGCAATGCTCCATTCGATCCAGGCCCTCTTGAGGGATGTGGGCAACGGATGATTACAGAATCCACGAAACAGAAGTCCCTCCGGTCTCTGTTTGCGATTGACAGTCGGACTGGTTCACCACAACACATCGCAATTCCTCCATTCCGCACACTCGCTGCCTGTCGTTTCCCAACCCAGTGGGATTGATCGGTCGGTTTCTGCTTCACGCACCCGCGGCTCCTCGTGTATTCTCGTGTATTCTCGTGTATTCTCGTCTCCTGCTGCGACTAATGCAGAACGTCCTCCGTCCCCGAGATGCCCGGTTTCTGGCGTTGTTCTGCGTGGAAGAAGGTCGTCTGCTTTCGTCCCCTCCCGTCCGGCTGTTACAGCACATGCGCCCGACGATCTCGCACAGGATCAAGCCAATGCGTTGCGCCACGCGGTCTGCCCGTCCTCCCACGAAATCCTTTGGAGGAGGGAGCACCGAAGCACCAACGACCATCCCACAACACCCACCTCCGCACCTTCCCTGTTCGGCTCCTTCCACGTCGCACGCTCTCCGACCTCTTCACACATGTCCGCTGCGCACCTGCGGCCGTTCGTGGGGTCGCGATAAGACTCCGTCCAGAACACGCCTCCCGAAATTACATTACTCTGCTCGCCCCCCGTCCGCCTTCCAGCCCGCTGCCGGTGATCGGTCACATCTCCCGGCACCCGCTTGCTGGACTAGTCGCTCGCGGGGGACTGCTGCCGACCGTTGGGTCCGCGCCGCGGGAATGGATGGCTGCGCTGCGGATGCCCGGATGACCTTTCCACCTCCGAGCGCTACTGTTCCTCTCCCGCTCTGTGTCTCCTAACAACATCTGGGGTGACACCCGCCGCGCACCCTTCACAACAGGCGAACTGCGCGCCTTCCTGTCACGGACATGTTCGGCAAGCACCAACGTTGGTCTGCACTTCCTTTTTCGCCCACGCCGCGGGATGGTTGTGCCATGTGTGTGCCTTTCCAGATTGCACCATCGAGCTGAATGAGCACGGCACTGCTCATGTGCGATGGTGTGTGTCGTGGTCTCTAGCCTACGATCTGGATCACAGTGGCTGCTAGTCTGCTGCGTGGCAGACAGGGACTCCTGCTTAGGCTAAGGCCGGTGTCTCGGAGGAATATGACCGCGATCGGTAAGAAACCACTTCGTGACCTGTTGCCGGGATCTGATATGCACCGTTTGAGGTGTGCTCGCTTGCTTGCTAGCGAACGTTCGGTCTCCGAGCCCATGCTGCCCAACTACCAGCGCAGACACCACCAGCAACTCGGTCAGTGTCCTGTGACCTGCAAGCGCGGCCAGGTATTGATTGCTCTGTCTTGCATACCAGGTTTCGACCATCGTCGTTGTAATAACGGCACATCGCGCTGATGACTTCCATGAACAATGTTGTAATTAACCAGGAATCGCAATCATTCGAACGGCAGATTATCAAAATGGTCGCTCATGATGTCTTACACCTACACCGCTTCTCAAGCGCAGTGGAACATCGTCCTTCAAGTCACGAGCCGACATGCAGTAGGCCAGCATACCGCAGGAAAAGGAGACTTCTAATGTCAATTCACCGGCTCATCGCGAGCGCACCGGCCTTTCAACAATTCAGCTACCGCTGCGAGCAGGACTGTCTGTGTGCATTGCTGGACGTTTACTTCCCCAGAACAACAGTCAAGGCGGATATCGCGCCTCGGTCGCCAAACGCGCCCAACGCGGCGCAATCGCCAAACTTCGCCACATTACCGAATAGAGGCAAGCAATGCTCGCCAACATCGTCTTTGTGGTCCCAGTAACCCGGCACGACACTCGCTAGGCACGATTGGCTCTTCTCCGCATCCATTGTAGACGGCAATAAAGTTGGCACTTGCATCGCATATGCATACTCGCTTGTCCGCGAACACATGCAGCCAGGTTTGTCACTATGTAACAGAACTTGCAGAACAAGTTCGTACGAGAGTCAGTCCTCACACAGGAATGACGCCGACGACGTTAGTACAACATCGCTTCCACTCGGCAAGTCCATCCCAGGGAGACAAGACAAAACCTGCAGACCTTCAGACGATGACAAATGCAAGCAGCATTACCCAAATGCCGATCATCCTCTCACATTACATTGCTACCATTGCGAGCATGAAACAAAAAGCACATTACAACGACCTCCGCATTAATGCAGCAGGCATGTATCTATACATACGTAGGTACGTGCGGAGTAGGTACGGACCTTAGTGGGCCGCGGGACGCGTAGCACGGGGAACCAAACTTCTTGCCCTCCCTCTCGAATAAGGATTCAGGTACGGCTGCACAGGGAAAGCAAGCACGCCCGCCCGCTAATCTCCACCACCATCTGCCATACATGTACCTGCCGCCAGCAAGCCAGTCTCGTCAATGGCACTCATCACCGGCTCGTCGGATTATCATGCAACGCAACGTTCGTCATCACGACCAACCACCCCCATCTGTGCTCATGGTTGTTCTCCGCAGATCCGTACCGTGGTGGCACTGAACTCTTGCTATAACTGCCTACCTGCAGACTTTATTTCTGTTTCCGCTTGACGCCTCCACAGATGCCAAATGACGAACAGCCTGACGTCCTCATATCATAGGACGCCGTTGAAGGCGTTAAATGTAAGTTTATTGTACCATGGGGAAAGGTCATTGTATTGCGTGTGTCTGTGGGGAAAACGGTTGATCGGACCAGTGTTTGCAGTACAGTATTTGCATCATCTTCAGACGGAATGTCACATGGTTGCTTTTCGTTGGAGAGGAGGCTGGCTGGTTTGCGGTGTGGTATGGGTAGTCGCAGAACGAGGGTTTGGGGAAATGTGGTAAACTACGACTAGAATTGTCAAGTGAATACTGACAGAGCGCTGAAACCTGAACGTGGAATGTCTCGTCTCGCAAAGACTTGCTGATGAGGCGATCTAGGACGATTTCGATCAAGACTCCCCTGGACCAGAATATCATTCTCGACGACAAGGCATACAAGCTTACAACAAGCTACAGACTAGTCAATGAGCAGTGACTAGAACTATCGATTCTGCAATAGTGTTCGGGCCAAGTCGTGCGCAGCCATGCCCATAAGCAGTTCAAACAAGGCGATCTCGACTCCACGATCCTATGACGCGAGCCGAACGAAAGTTCAGGTACCTGTGATGCATGTTAGGACTTCCATACATGCACAATGCAAATGGCAAGATTGTATTGCCACATGACATGCGACACTCCAATTGTGCCAGACGGCCACGACAGCGCTGTCCTTCTCCGGCCCTCACGTTGACGTCCTGGCGGGCACCTGGATTCGGATTTTGACTGGCAGCAAGCTATGGCTGATAGTCGTCAATCTTACCGAGGACGAGCAGGCAGATTTCAATGCACGTGGCGACAGATGGCGGGCACCAAGGGAGAAGACCCGCGTGATCTGCCTCGAGCAGAATGATGTGCTATACATGCCCCCGGGCGCGTATACTATCCGTGCACCCAATTTTCTTACCCTGTGGTTGATGGACGGCGGCATGGTCTGGGATTCGCGTGCCGTACTGCATACCCTACGTGACGTCCATCACACTTGCATGCACCCCAACACAACCAACGAGCCGATTCCCCTCGAGCTGCATCAAGTGGTAAGCAACCTTGACAGCTTTGCTGCTGAGGTCTCAATGCCGAGACTTTCAAGATGCAACGTTGACAGAAGAACAGTCCGCTATCCGAGAGGAGTTCGGCGGAATGATAGAAAAGCTGAAGGACCTTGGCTGTCGCTGTGGGAGGAACTGCAAAGACAACTCTCAATGCCTCTTGCGAGGCTCGCGATGCACGAACCTCTGTCACGGCCACCGACAGCTCGTAGACGCACATTTGGGGCACGGGAAAGGGAAGGGCAGATCGGGTGTCGTGGCAGACTGTGTCGGCTATGTTTAGCTCTGAAGCATCATCAAAAAAAAAAGAAGGTCATATTTATCTCTGATCACGACAAGCATACCATGTGCTATCCCCCTCTCATCAAGCTCAATCCAACCCCATTGCCAGCGACGCATTGCATAAGTCCCCCGACGCAGGAGCGGACACAGAAAGAGAGCGGTCTTGGGCATGAACGTTCACTAGCAACGGGAATGCGCAATGCTGAAGACTACGGGTTGAGCGACCTGAGTGATCGAGAGCTGAGAGTGAGCGGGTGTCACTGTTGGTGGTAAGCACGAGAGGCATGCCACACAAGCCATTCCTCACTTCACTCACATCAGGCTGTGAGTTACTATAAAGCGGCGCCTACAACCCCGAACGACTGTCCTTGTTACAATGCACGGCGACTGGCGCTTGAGCGTCTCAAGCGTGGAGATACATTACGAGAGTAAGGGCAACAATGTCAAGAAGGTGCTCAGGCCAACAGTGCAGCCCATTCCCCCCTCCCCCTCCAAAGGCTTACCTTCCGCGTAGTTTGCGATTGCCATGCGCTCAAATTGCAGCAAGGAACTCTCGTCCCACGCTTGGTCATGCCGGGCATTACTGCTTCTATCAACTCCACCTCCACCTCCACCTTTACGACTTCGACAGCTCGTGAACGCGCGAGTCCACTCACGCGAGCCGTTCCCCTCTTTCATTCACAACCCAGATTCGTTCAATCGACCAGCTCCCATTACTGTCGAAAGACGCACCTGATTGTACCACCCATAAGTTGATCTCGAAATCTCTTTTCAGTCCGAATCAGTCGCGGAAGCCGCGTTCACGGACACGAGATGTACGGAGAGGACGACTTTCGTCCCACGTGGGCCTCTCGCACGTACCGACAAGACTGGCGGTCTCACGACTTCTATGCCAATGGGCCCGCATTTGGCCCATATCCATTTTCACAAGACTCTCAGTCACAGCAGATGCCGTTTGCCGACACTCCAGCTATGCCAGACGGCCAGGTGACGACCAGCAATCACAGCCATGTCGTTTCAGCAGAGCAGGACTATAGGAAGCGGAAACTGGAGCTCGACCACGAGTCTGCAGCTCAAATTCAGCGCGGCAATCCTTGTCTCGACAGCAGCTTCCAACTTGGCACCGAGCCAGCTCTCATGTCGCCACCATTGCCATTGCCCGTCTTCGCAGATGGTAGCACGCAGCCCTGGTCCAGCTTTGACGAACACCGACAAGAAGATCCGACATCGATACAAAAGCCGTCGGTCAGACGAAGATTCTTTAGATGCAGTATTCCAAGCACTCGACAACAATTTTCACACACACGCGCGCTGAGCCAAGAGACAAGTACCGACAAGAAGACCGGGCACTCTCATATCACCACACACACAGACTAGCTGAGCCAAGCGACAAGCACCGAGAAGATGATCGGACAGTGCTACAACAGCACTTGGGCCAGATGCTGCGCAATCACCTCCTCCAGAACGCAGCCGTGTCCATTACAGCGGGCTGGTTGTTCACGCAGCTGATGGTGGTCCTCCCAGAGGAAGAACACAACCTCAAAGGCGCTCTCAAACTACTGGACAAGTACGTCTCAGACTTGCAAACAAGTTGTGGACTCTCATCTCAGGCGGCAACAACTTTGAAACAAAAGGTGGCCAAACGATTGCGTACCGCGTTCTACAGACGATCACCCATGCCTCTGGAAGTCGATGCACAAAGCTCCGGAGGGATCGAAACAGACAAGGACTTGGAGGAATTGGTCAAAGATGATTACCCCTGGATTGACGCCCGACGCCGCACATGGCGTCTTCCCACGGATTATCGCCACGATCTACGACTACCGCAACACGACGTACAAGTACTCGTCCGTCCGAGAGGATCCCACCAGCACGCGTTGCGACTCTTATGCAGCATATGCAGTACAGCTACGAGAAGGTTCAGACATTCAGATTGTGTATCTGCGCCATGGCCTTCTCAACAATGCAATTCAGTCACTGGGCACATCACTGCCAACCAGATTGAACATGGCCATTCGATGGCTAGTGTAGAAGTATCTCAAGCATCGAATGGACAATGCAGCACTCTACAATGGCCACGTGTTGATATCGGAAGCGAATGAACTCGCTCGAGCCCTCGAAGATGCCACATGCGAGCCGAGGAAGGAAACTGCTGGCGCCTGTGATGCATGTCAAGAGTTGCATGAGCGCTGGCGCTCTAGCTGCTGTCCGGCAATTGGTTGTACTCAGGGGACCGGCACCATCAGTTAAACGGTGAAGCAGCCCAGGAGCGCCATGTGGCACCACATTTCAAGGCATTCCGTAGGCTTTGCAGAGTACACTCAGATCGACACACCTGCTGGAACCATTGATCGAGAGGGAATTGTACTGGGCGATGCCGATTGCACCAGTAGATCGTCGTGATGGTTCCGAGGACTACACATGGGGCCGCAAGACTCTCCATCAAGTTCTGGAGGATGGCCACTCAACCCTCCCGGACTCCGACAAGTATGGTCAACATGCTCCGGAAGTTGAAAATTCTCTGACCTATGGCGTTCCAACAACTTGTCCAGTTGTCGACCGTGTTATCGTCGCAATGCGATCAAACACCGAGGAATTCATTGAAGATGCGAGACCTACACGATGTCTCGAGAACGAGATCATCGGCCACCGTCTGATCGCTCACCACGGCGAACAGTATTTCGATCAGCGCATGATCACAAGTGAGAGGTTTAGTCAGAAGGGGACCAGCGCGGTTCCCAGGATCACAGGCTCCAGACACGACCAAGGCACTTGAGAGTTGAATGAACGAATGATGGGAGCGATCCGGCAAGTATGGACCTGATGTACTAGTTCACAATCCCCACATCGATCGCGAGAAAGGCAGAGCTTTTCCTGCAGAGGGAGGAGCTCCATAGCCCACGAGATTGCCCATGGTCGAAAACGATCCTCGAGGAATCATCGGAAATACGACTAGTGATCGCAAGATACCAGCCGCTTTCCCCAAAAATGCGAGACCTTCTCTGCTGCTAAGCCTAGCGAAGAGGCGCAGTAGCTTAGCAGTGAGTTATCGGAGATACCAATGCTCGTGTACCTCCATCCGACGACTTTGGGCATTTCGGGGAATCTGCAATCAAGACATGTCAATCGTATTGACAAAAGCGCGATTGGGATGAACGGAATCACCAGTCGGAAGCGCCGCAGCGGGTGGAACGACCGCCACAGAGAAAGCGAGACACCAGCAAAGAAGGCGAAGGCCAGTGATGGCACGAGAACCACACTACATACAAAGCAACAAACTGGCGAGCTTGAGGGTGCTACGAGTAAGAAAAGACGACAAGGTCGAAACAATTCGAGCGCGCACAAGAGGTAGAATATTGGAGCTGACGAGGGGCAGAGAACGACATGGCTTGCACCCCGTCACAAGAAGACATCCTCCAGTGCACCGCTATGGTGGTTCTTCCGTCCCACCACACTACCGCATGATGCTGCCAACCTTCATAGTCAACTCGAGAGCGACGAAAGCACCTCCAGCTACTGCACATCAAGTCGCCAACGCCTTGCAATTGAACACAGAGCACTTACACACTTCATCTGGAGGGACCCCTGACAGATTTCACCACTTGTACAAGAGATCTCTACAAGAAATGGAGAGAGCACACTTACCGCGGACAAAACGTTGGTTTTGCTACGGTACACATCTGCCAGAAGGAAGTCCTTCCTGAGATGCTGGCGACACCGTTTGTTTCAGGAATCACATCACCGGTTCCTCGCGCGAGGATTGTGTACGTGCAAGTCATATCGCCATACTTGTAGATTGTGGCGTATCATGATCTGTGGTAAAACGCGCCGGGAACCATCTGACGTTCTGTATATCATAAAATGGCGGTTGAACGCATTGAATTGAGTTATTCTGGAGTCAAAAACCTGTTGCGGTTCTCGCCGCACAAAATTCCTCTTTCTCTTTTCTCTTAAACACAAGATCTACATACAGTGTAGGACAAGTTGCTCTCTTACACGGACTTAGAAAAGTCCTTAACCAATATCTTTCGCCCAATTCAGAGCGAAACGCGT
>PNEN01000467.1:31262-52379 GCA_002933655.1 Cercospora berteroae | reverse complement strand
CCTCGAGTAGTACTTCCATGTAGTTTCTAGCACCTCCGTAGTTCGTTCCTTGAATCAACATTGCAGTCACTATCTCTCGTGTGTTTCCCTTCTACTTCTTTGAGTGAATCAACGCCTCCTCCCTGTGTGCGCAGAACTCATAACTCACACCCAATCGCACACTTCGCAATCTTTGCAACAAGTTTTTACTCACTCCGTTTCTCCTCCCCTTCCCATTTACGCAACGTCGTTGCCACGAAATAAATCCCCGCAAAAGCGAAAATAACGCCAATAGCGATCGCAGCGAGAATTTGACGTGGGGTTCGCGTGTAGAGTTCGATGGGGACGCGATCCCAGCGGCTGTAGACTTGGAAGTAGGGTTCTTGTTGTGATGGAGGTTGTTGAGGGAGAAGTGGTACTGCAATGTGTTTCTCTGCTATTTTGTCGGAGTGTGGTGGTTGTGCCATTTTTTGGGTGTTTGGCTGGTTGTCTTGTCGTGGGTGCTTGATGATGACTTTCGATGAGGTATCTCTTGGACTTGGATTTCCTCAACGGCGATTTGTCTTGTCCTGCTGTTGTGGTTTTGTTCGAATGTTGGTGATGCCTGGCACCCCCTTCTAGTCGCGATGCGTGCTTCCACGCCATGCTCAGATTGGTCGCGTAGACATCAACCGAAATCGAACCGGCAGATCTCATATCAGCCGACGATTAACAACATCAGCACTTCCGGACATCATGTCTCCAGCCTACTCGATCAGCAAATATCTCTGAGCCAATATGCTTGATTTGATGTGAGTACGACAAGCTTGAATGACTTTGGAATTAAGCTGGTATGGCAAAACTTTGCTTGAAGTTTGAGAATGAGTATGCAGTACGAAAAGCGCAATGTCTACACCCAGACAACTGCGCGGCGCCAGGCCAGCTCCCTTCCCCCTCGAAGCTCTATACAATCAGTTCGTAGCCAATGTAAGGACCTCCAGACAACTACCATCTCCTACCATAAATCTCACTTTCCTGAGCTCTCCTCGATGCTTGAGGCTTCGGCATAGCCCTGCTCGTGTGTCCAAGATCCTGCGTAGCAGACAAAGTACGCGAACTTTTCGGCCCATCAAGCAGACCTTCATCGCCGCCAAACTTCTGCCAGTACTCTCGGTCATTGGCGTGTTCCTGGACATCAGCGTCGTGTTTGAACAAGCCCAAGATATCCTTCATGCTGAGATTGCCCATGCCCTTGCCGCCTTCTATGGCAGCCTTTGCGAGCTCTCTCTTCTTCTCCTGCAGCTCGATGATCTTCTCTTCAACGCTGTCGCGGATAGTGAGTCGAAAGACTTTGACGTCGACAGTCTGGTTCAATCGATGGACCCGATCAATTGCTTGTTCTTCCACAAATGGGTTCCAGAAAGGCTCCACGATCACAACGCGAGACGCGGCTGTGAGGTTGAGACCTAGAGAGCCGCACTTGAGCGAGCACAGAAGGACTCGGGTTCTCTTGTTGTTGCGGAGGGAGTTGAGCGATTGCTCGCGAGCATCAGGTCGCATACTGCCATCATAGCGGACGAAGTCGATCCCAGCGTGCTTGAGGTGAGGCTCGATAAGATCCAGCATGCTCGTGAATTGAGAGAAGACAATGGTCTTGTGCTTGGGCGTTTCGGTGTGCAAAATGCGAAGCAGCTGGCGGATCTTGGTAGAAGGCTCATGGGTCGACCGTCCCATGCTGCCGATCCCATCAAGCACTCCGCTTTGGTCTGAATCCGATTCTTCCTGTTCCTCTTCCTCTTCGCTGGAAGCATCCGTGCCATCTTCTCCATCCTCGTCCGCATCAGAAGCCTCCGTCTCGTCATCCGAGTCTACCACTTTGAGCTTGCGAGCTCGTGATGGCGAGTCTTTGACTTGGCTGTCGTCCTCATCACTACGCTCAGAGTCGATAGTGTCCAGCGTCTCACCGCCGCCGTCAGCGTCCTCGTCATCTGAGCCAAGGTCGATCTTCTGCTCTGGCCCCTTGCCAATCCACTCTCCTTCCTCGTCATCCTCGTCGTCGCTGTCGAGAACAACTTTGCGACCTCTCGCTCGTCGCGCTTGTGGCTTCACCTCTTCATCGCTACCGACTGAGCTGCGCTTCTCGATGCGCTTCTCCTTTGGTTTCTTTGACTTCGATTTCGACTTCTTGGACTTGTCTGCCTTGATCGCCGCAAGATCGTCTTCGCATTCAGTGCAACGTACAGCGCCGTCTCGTGTCTCCGAAGCAGATAACTTGATCTGACATACGTCGCAGTTCTTCGCCTGCATGGTAATGTCTCCCATCAATGCCGCCAGATCGTCCATTTCGTTTCCAGGTCGCTTCGACTTCAGCGCAGCAGGCATACCCGTCGTGATCGCGTCCTTGTCCTTGTACATGGCCATCTCGATCAATCGCGGATGATCGCACATCTGTCGCAAGCGCAGGAGGAGCACAAGAGCTCCAATGTAATCATTGGATCCTGCCTTCTCCATCTGCTCGAGGCGCTTGTCTGCACGGGCTTGCAGTTTGTCGTAGTATTCCTTCTCGACCGGATCAAAATCGCACTCCACTGTGAGAACTTCACGCTTGACGATCTGCATGCCGCCATTCATTGCGCCACCCTCTTCATTCGTCTTTCCGCCAAAGTTGAGTGCGCCGTCTAGCTTCAAGATGTCCTTGGTGCGACGCTTCATGAATGCTTTGAGAAAGACATTCAATCTCTGCATGGCGAGACCGCCCCGACCACTCTTCATCGGCTGTGTAATGGCTGCCTTCCACCGAGGCAGCTCGGAGTATGGCTTGATGCGCAAGAACTTGATGAGCGATTGCAGTTCGTCGAGGTTGTTCTGCATCGGAGTACCAGTCAGACACCATCTGTACCAGGCGTTCAGAGCACAGCACGCTTGAGTAGATTTGGCACTTCTGTTCTTGATGCTGTGTGCTTCATCCAGCATGAGACGATACCAGTGTACGCCAAAGCAGCCGATGCGCCTCCCGGTATCCTTGGACATGTCTGAGCCCGCATGCTCTGAGGTCAGCGTCTGGTATGTTGTAATCACAACGTCGTACTTCTTCAGCTCTGCGCTGTCTTTCGTCCGACTGGGACCATGGTGGACCAAGACTCTCATTGCGTGGCTTTTGCTGACTTTACTCTTAATCTCGCCTTCCCACTGCTTGATGAGTGCAAGAGGGGCCACCACCAATGTGCCTTTGCCAACGTCTTTGCTTGGAAGCTTCTGGCCTTTGTGCTCCGGCTTAGCGTCCAAGGCGGGTCGAGGATTGGTGAGCATCAGAGTCACAGACTGAACGGTCTTGCCGAGACCCATGTCATCTGCGAGGATGCCACCTCGTGGTAGAATGCCTCTCGTCTTGTTCTTGCCAATCTCCTTGTCGATCATCCAGGAGACACCATCGACTTGATGAGGCAGGAGCTTGACTGCCAGCCCATCCACTGTGCCGTCCTCCTCTTCATCCTCCTCGCCTTCCTTCTCTTCGGCCTTCTCTTCCTTGACACTCAGGGCTGCAAGCTTGCCAGCCAAGGATGTGGTCTGCTTGTCTTCGTCTTTCTGTTTTTCAACCTTCTTGATGCGCGATCGTAGACGTGTTTTGCCCTTCTCAGCCTCATCGTCAAACGCTGCTTCCAGCAGCTTCTTCATATCCTCGTTGGCCTTGCTCGAGTCCATGTACATGTATGGATCGGGTGCGCCGAACGCGCCAGCATTTGCGCGAATCTCTGCGTCCGGGTCGAATCGCTCGCCATCATCGGAGTCGCCGTCATCTGAGATCTCGATGTGCTGCGGCGCGGCTCGAGGCTTGGGTTTGGTGAGATCAATGACCTGTCGCGGCGGCACGTACGTCTGATAGGGGTTCATGCCGGTGGTCGAGGCCGAGAATGTTGGCTTCGGAGGTGCTGGAATCGTTCGCAGCGGGTTGTTCGTTGGCATCGGCACCGCGGTGGAGTTCAGTAGCTGCGGGCGCTGGAATGTATTTGATGTCTGGCGAGGGGCGGCGACAGATCCTGGAAGAGGTCCAGGATGTTGAAATGAACGAGGCTCTGTGGCAGAGGTTGCACTCGCTGGCATGCGGTTGTGTGTGCCTAGGGGTTGAGTCTGGACAGGACGACTCTTTGGCATGAAAACGCTCGAGGAGGGCTTCTTAAGCGGATTCCTCAGCGGGCTCGCCTTGCCAAATTCGACGTCGCCTTTGACGAGCTTGTCGCCGTCTGAATCTCGGCCGCGACCGGGAGACTGCATCTTTGCGGAAATGCTGGCGGAGTATGTTAGAGTCGTTCGGTATGCCGGGATTCTGTTGATGCTCACTTTGCTAAGGGCTGTCTGTCCTGCTTCTGAGGTGACAGGTGATGGCCAGACGAGACTCGACTGGGAGAACGTTCGCGCACCATGTCATTCACCCCCAAAGCTTCTTGCTCATCAAGCCAGTCACTCAGCAAATCTCTCACGTCCCCGTCACGCGCAAAGCTGGGCTTTTGCGGGGATCGGAGGGTGTTGGCCGGCTGGATACCTCGACGGCGTGTCGGCGACCTGCTCAAGTCTTGTCTGACGTTGTTGTTAAGGGCGTGGCGGCGACGATGCGATTGGTGTGTGCACTTACGATGGCATCAGGTTGTGGTCAACTTGAAGCTCACGCGCAGGCAGCTTTCCACGCCGCGCAGAACGTCACAGGGTTTCGACTTTCGTTTATTTTAGCAGCGTTGCTATGGTAAACAGGCACCCTTGCAGACGCGAAAAAACGTGGCCATCTCCGACGCGTTCGTGCTGTGCAATATGTATGCCAGTCATCAAGACACACTCGAGCAGACAGTCTAGACTCAATGAGCCTCAAATGCTTGTTGAATTTCCCACTGTGCTACTGTCACCAAAGGTGCTCGCGATTGCTAGCAATGGCCGACCCAGGATGTAAATTCAATAGTTGGGAAATCGCCTTCATGTAATGAGGTGCGACGCGATCAGAAACCTGGCAGTTCATATGGAAAGTAAGCTTCAAACTTGGCATTCCGTTAGATAGAGATCAAATCGAGATCTGTCTCCCGTCTTCGACTTGGTGGTGGTGGGCTTGTTCCGCATCGGCCATCGGAGAAACCCTTTCCGAAGTAGAACTGCCGAAGCCAAAGCTTCACCTCGAAAAAGTTCCGCTGCATCGACAAAGCCCAATATCATTCGCCATGGCTCCCAACAGAGGGCGTAATCGCGCTTCTGAGTTCCAGGAATATCTACAGCCTGGAGCTAAAGGTATGCGATTCGACTCAGTCTCCAGCTGCAAATGCTAACAGCCTCCGCAGACTTTGATCCTGAAGAGGATGTTCCGATAGATGACAGCGATGCCGATTCTGGAAGCGACGTGGACGAGAATGACGGCCGAGAACACTACACGAGCGTCGAAAAGAGTAAATTGCGAAAGCCGAAGGAAGTCGCGCTGGGCCCGCAATATCGAGGAGCGAAAGTCAGTCGGGAGGATCTCGACGCTGGCAGTGACGAGGAAGATGAGTTCGATAGCGGCGAAGATGACAGCGAAGGAAGTGAGCTTGAACCTGGCAATTTCGAGGACAGCACAGATGGGACAGATCTCAGTGACGAGGATGGAGAAGAACCGCAACGGCGATCGACTGCTACGAAAGCCAAGGACGATCCAGATCAAGCATATGCCGCGATTGCAAAAGCGACACAGCGAACGGCGGTCTCCACCACCCTCTCAGAAGCTAGCAGACTCGATGCAGCAAAGGGGCGAGCGGTGAAGCGGCAACGGATGACATTCGATTCATTCTTGAACACAAGGATGAAGCTCCAGAAATCTCTCATCGCAACAAATACTCTTGTTGGAACATCTGCAGAACAGCTCAGCTCAGAGAGAGCCGATGCGCGACAAGCGCTCGATGCTGCCGAAACTGCGGCCTTCAATTTGTGGAGCTCGTTGAATACATTTCGGGAGGACTTGATCGCTGCGAGGATAGGCAAAAAACGCAAGCGGGCCACCTTCTCTGTCGACAGCTCGACCGAAGAGCTTTGTGAACATGTTCGGGCTCAGGAGGAAGAGAGTCGTCCAACTCGGGACGCCGTGTTGAAGAAGTGGTCGCAGAAGACACAAGGCCCAACCGCTCAGCCACAGACAGGCCGTCTCGCGCAGACAGCAGGGGCAACCATCATCGATGTCATTCAGGAGCAGCTCGCAGACACGAATGTTGACCGCCTACTGAAGCGAGTACATGCGCCGCGCTCTTGTGCGCCACTGCAAGCGTCTCAACGGAAGACCGAGGACGACAAGATCTACGACGATGCCGATTTCTATGGACTTCTGCTCAAGGAGCTGCTGGAACAGAAAAGTGCTGACTCTGTCGCCGCATCTAATATCGACATTGGCCTTCAGATGCGAAAGGAGAACAAAACGAAGAAGAATGTGGACACGAAAGCAAGTAAGGGCCGAAAGCTGAGATATACTGTGCACGAAAAGTTGCAAAATTACATGGCACCCGAGGATAGGACGACGTGGGGAGAGAAGCAGTCGGATGAGCTGTTCTCCAGCTTGTTTGGGCAGAGAGTGACGCTTGGCGAGCATGACGAGGATGATGCAGACATGGACGGCGAAAACGATGCAGACACCGATGGCATCATGCTCTTCGGCAGATGAGAGGTGCCATAGCGGCACGACTTTCTCGTAGAGATACCCAACTTGGAAGAGTTTCCCGATGATCCAGGCCCAGGAGCGGCGAGCGATTGCCACAGCAACTTCGAAGCATTGATGCATCCAGACACTGAAGGGACGAGCCAGGAACGAGGGAGAACTGCTTGAGTAGGATTGCCTTGTTCGTCGAACCACACCATCATACAGTGTCTTCGACATTGTCACCTCGG
Source organism: Cercospora berteroae (assembly GCA_002933655.1). Classification (NCBI taxonomy): domain Eukaryota; kingdom Fungi; phylum Ascomycota; class Dothideomycetes; order Mycosphaerellales; family Mycosphaerellaceae; genus Cercospora; species Cercospora berteroae. The sequence goes on along the minus strand of PNEN01000467.1, from coordinate 45,536 downwards.
GATGGGATGCCCGCACGGAGAACGCCTCGGATCTACAACCCATCTACAGTCTTCAGGACCACGAATTTGACGTGCACGAAAATTCTAGGAACGATTAAGACTCGCAAAGAAGGGGAGCTATAATAGTCGCCCGCCTCTTCCCCGATCATGTCCCTCTTGTGAGGTTGCTGCTGGCATCACAAGTCCAGTCTCCAAAACCTGGCGCGACCAGCAATGGCCGCAAGCGGAGGAGGCTGGAGGAAAGCACGGCAAGCAAAGCCGCACGCAGATAGCTAATTGTCAAAGTGGCCACACGGATGTTCTCCGCTACAATGTTCATTTCTCTCATCAGTTTCAGTGGAAAAGTGGGCCTCAGGTGTCAAGTATCCGACTTGAGAAATTTCTATGCGAAAGGATCAAGCTTTGACGGGAATTCAACGCCACCTACAACGACGAATAGTAAATTTTCGCTGCTTATGGATATGGCTTACGCACATGGCAATGAATGGTTCATGACGCGCAGAAGGTCCAAGTTGACTCGCAGAGCCACGGTCGAGCATGCCGGTCTTGGCAACTTGAACCCCGGGTGAGGCCGAAAATGTCAACTACAGGCTCCACTTCTCACGCCATGACCATCACGTTGGGGAGACCGGCCACCACATGCATTCTCGATCATCAAATGCAATAGAGCATGTGTGCACCTTGACCTAGGGACAAAGCGAAGCTACGACTCTGCAAAAGAAGTAGCACATGCAAGAGCCTATGAGCCCACAGTACCACACCTGCTTACATGAACCAAGCAATTGGGTCAAGAACAGAAGCTATAACGGCAAAGCATGATTTGGCGGAGAAAATGCTTGGCTCGACGTCCAGTGAGACTTGTCGACTCGATGCATATTGCACGAGACTAGATTGGTGGCCGAACACCTCTGGTGGGGATCACTTTTCAACACCCACTCGTGCCACCTCTGCCCACGGAGGCGGAAAATGACGCCGCCTCATCATTCTAGCCAACCGTGACTAACATAATGAGGAACTCGGGCGAACCCAGGCCACTCCGGTCGTTCCTTGCTCCTGTCCTTAAGAGGCGTCGCTCCTTCTTTGCTCCGCACGACTGCTATCTTACTTTTTCAGGAAGTCGAGATACAAAAAGAGACCTCGAGCGCTGCCAAAGTCGGTTCCGCCTCTCGAAAACTTCCATATCCGCTGCATACTCTAGCGACATCATTTGACTTACACGAATTGCCATTACTCTACTACGTAGACAACACCATCATCAACATCCACTTCGTCCATCGTGCCGGACAGATCAACACTAGTGGCACCGTCTTCGCTGTGAACACCGATCGAGCTTGCCAAAGCACCAACACTTCGCCAACTGGATAGGCCTGCACTTCGACCGTCTTCTTCTAAACCCTAGAGCAACAACCCCAGCCCCAGCAACCGACAAGATCGTGCTATCACCGCACACTGCTCGAAAGTGACAACTCCCGCAACATAAGCCAAAGGACCAACTCGAAAACTCGACGCTCGTAGCACATCTTAGACTCTCGAACCGGTGACGCATCGCTCATTGACGACCCAATCATCCCAGTGCGTAGAAGTCGCCAAGATGGGGTTCGGATTGATCATGAACCCGTAAGATTCCGTTCGATGCATGGACGAGCTCTGGCGCGCAGAGAGCACGCCTTGCGAAAGTTCCAGTGTCAAGTCGTGTGTGCTGATTGTGCGGTCAGGTTCGCCACACATACTCCAGAGGAATTTGAAGATGCATATGAGCCTCTGGCTGAGTAAGTTGTCTCTGTCATGACTGGATATGCTTTTACTGATTGCCACAAAGAGAGTCGCAGCGTACACCACCTCCAGAGCCTGTAGAGAGTAAACCTGCAGATCGCGGCAGCATCAGCACGAATACCAGTGGTTCAGACGCAGAGAAGGGTCGAATATCACGACCGCCGCCAAGTGAGACCGGCGTGGAGCAGGCTGGACCTGCAAGAACCACCATTGAACGTCTCAAAGCTGAGATTGACTCTGAGCTCGCGGCAGGTGGCACACAAACATCATACGACAGTAAGATCTTTCCTCGAACGAGGCTTTAGGGCCATAGCTAACACATTTTCTAGCCAAAGCCAAAATCATCAACCAAGCCATTGAAGACATTGGTATGGGTGCCTATCAATGGCAACTCTTCACCCTTTGTGGATGTGGCTGGTTTGCAGACAACTTATGGGTGAGTGCAATGCCTGTTTGCAATGTGTAAAGTCAGGCACTGATTTATGTTGCAGCTGCAAGGAGTAGCCATCGTCTTGCCATCGCTGAGCAAAGAGTTTGGCATCGCGGAAGGGATGGTTCGGTACACCACACTGAGTCTCTTCTTGGGACTGTGTATTGGTGCTTCATTCTGGGGTATCATCTCGGATATCGTCGGACGAAGGCTGGCTTTTAACTGCACGCTATTCCTCGCTGGAGCCTTTGGCTTAGCTGCTGGCGGTGCTCCCAGCTGGCTCGGCGCCTGTGCCTTATTCGCTTGCGTGGGACTGGGCGTCGGCGGCAACCTGCCAGTCGATGGTGCTCTCTTCCTGGAGTTCCTGCCCGGATCTTCGAGTAATTTGTTGACGATGCTTTCCATCTTCTGGCCACTCGGACAACTCGTATCATCTCTTCTCGGATGGCTTTTCATCGTGAACTTCAGCGAGAAATGGGGCTGGCGATACTTCATTCTCACCTGCGGCGCGATCACAATGCTTATGTTCATTTGCCGGTTTCTCTTCTTCCACCTCTTCGAGTCGCCAAAGTTCTTGCTCTCGAGAGGACGACAGGCTGAGGCAGTCGCGGTCGTTCGGGGAATCGCAAAGTTCAACGGGAAGAAGACTTGGATGTCAGAAGACATCCTGAACGAGATTGGTGGCCATCCGGACGAGGTTCCAGACGCAAAGTTGTCCAACAAGGAGATTGTGGGACGCAAGCTGAAGTCGTTCTCTGGAGCACATATCAAGCCTCTATTCCGCGGAAGAAAGCTCGCTATCTCGACAGTCATGATCTGGTTCATCTGGGCAGCCATCGGCATGTAAGTATTGACCCCGCCTAAGATAATACCCTGGGCACAACATTCGCTAACTATCAACTGCAGGGGCTACCCTCTCTTCAACTCTTTCCTGCCTCAATACCTTGCAGCGAGAGGAAATTCTGGCCAAAGCTCGCAGCATAACACGTATCGAGACTACGCAATCACCTCTATTGTCGGTGTTCCTGGAAGTATTCTTGCTTGCTGGCTGGTCGGTGTCAAATACATCGGCCGCAAGTTTACTATGGCCGGCGCGACAGTTATTTCTGGAATTTTCCTGGTCCTCTTCACGCAAGCAGCGAGCCCGGGCTACCAGCTGGCCATGACAAGTCTCGAAGCTTTCTTCCAGAACATCATGTACGGAGTCATTTACGCTTACACACCGGAAGTGTTCCCTGCGCCAAACCGAGGTACTGGAACTGGTATCGCCAGCTTCTTGAACCGCGTCGCTGGTCTCTGTGCTCCTCTTGTCGCGGTCAATGCTGGGCTTACGGATCCATCGGCACCGATCTACGCATCTGCGGGTCTGTTCTTCGCAGCTTTCCTGGCTATGTGTCTGCTGCCGTACGAGACCCGAGGCAGACAGGCGTTGTGAGCAACATCTGCACAGACTGTCACAAATGGCATTGCACATATGATGATACCCAACCGCGTGCTTTCTCTAATCGTTACAATACCATAGCTATCACCGAGAATCGAATGATCGATAGCATTCATTTATGTCTCCGATTTCGTAACATCTTGGCACTCGCCTCGGCTGAATGGCTCGCTTCCATGCACGTCATCTGTCAACAACATTGAAGCTTACAATACTCGACCTGTGCACCAGGCCATCTACATTCATTTGTGTTCGACCTCACCTACAGAACATGAAGTTACGATGACATGACACTAGCAAGATGGACAACCCAGCAGTAACAGAACCTGCTGTCCAGAAACTCGACGCCGAGCAGCATAACCCAGACACGACTTCCAGCCAGGCACGATCACAGAAACAAGAACACATCATCCACCCCAATCACCAAAGCAAAAACAACCATGGCTGGCGGCGCATCGTCCGAAACTTCAGCCCCTCCTGGTTCAGCGTCACAATGGGCACAGGAATCGTCTCAAACCTCTTCATCGCCATCCCTTGGCAATCCTCCTGGCTCCACTACTTTTCCATCATATTCTTCATCCTCAACATTCTACTCTTCTCCTCGTTTTTTATGATCTCTGTGGCGAGGTATACGATCTGGCCGGAGATTTGGACTGTGATGATTGAGGATCCGGTAAATAGTTTGTTTTTGGGGACGATCCCGATGGGTTTTGCGACGATTATTAGGAGTTTCATGGCGATTTGTGTGCCGAGTTGGGGAGAGTGGGCGGTGTGGTTTGCGTTTGGGTTGTGGGTGGTGGATAGTCTGGTTGCGGTTGCTGTTACGGTTAGTTTGGGGATTTTGTTGTAAGTTGACGGGCGGCAATGTGGGGAGAGGAGTTGGCTGATCACTTTTGGGGGACAGGATGTCGGCTTCGCATCAGCGATCACTGGATTCTATCACTGCGGCGCAGCTGCTTCCAATTGCTGCGACCATTGTTGCGGCTAGCACTGGATCTGAAGTTGCTCGCATTGTGCCTGATCCTCAGGTCTCGCTCGGAACAGTGATTGCGAGCTATGTGATGTGGGGAATGGGTGTTCCAATGGCGCTTGTGGTGCTCGTGATTTACTATCAGCGACTGGCTCTGCATAAGATGCCACCTCGAGAGGTTATCGTGTCAGCTTTCTTACCACTTGGACCTCTAGGCCTAGGAGGTTACACCATTCTGTACCTTGGCAAAGTGTCTACGGAACTCTTCCCAAAGACGAATACTCTTGACCCCATGGCTGGACGAATCGCGTACATCCTCGGATTCTTCGTTGCCTTGATCATGTGGGCGTACGGATTGATTTTCTTCGCTCTGGCTCTTGCGTCGATTTACAAGGCACGACCTTTCCCATTCAATATGGGATGGTGGGGCTTCACCTTCCCTCTGGGAGTCTATGCACTTTCTACAATACTCATGGGCAATGAGTTGCCTTCCCGCTTCTTTCGGGTTCTTGGAACGATATTTGCGGCGGCGGTCATCTTGCTATGGATCTATATCTTCGTAAGAACAGCTATTGGCGCATGGAGCGGGAAACTGTTCAATGCCCCATGTTTGGCGAATCTGAAGGATCGGGAGCCAGAAGCAAGAACACTCGAAGAGAATGGAGAAATGGAGAAGGTGATTGATCTGGCGAACAACAGTACCAATAATGAAAATGGAGCACTGAATAAACAGCGCAAGACACATCGACCACAAGACGGCGACTGAGTGAATCTTTGCCACTAAACGCCATGAAGAGCACATGAAGCAATCGGTCATATCAACATGAAGCTGCCTGCCGTTCATCTGCGAAGTTTAGCCCAGCCTCTCCATGTCAAGCACATGAAGACATGGACGCCTAAGGCAACACGGAAGTTCAACGGCAAGGAAATCTCGCCACACGCCCAAGCCCCAAACGAGAGCTACATGCAAAGGAAACCTTCCATGCGCGCCACGCTCTTCCATGCATACGAACGCGAGTCATTTCTCCAACCACCTCGAATCCTTCAGTTCAGTACGCCGGTGGCACGCACCCGAGATGTTAACCCAGCAACCTACCTCCGACGCTGACACCACCAGATGTGGACGTGCATGCATTGCAACATTACGGACCCACCTAATGCAACCCACCGAGACCAAGCCCGCACCTACAACCCATCCGGAAAATGTTCTTGACCCAAAAGGCGAAGCCAAACAAAGCCTTTCCCCCAACCACACTCCTCCAGCCATCGTCTCACTTCCCAATACCCGCCGAATCCACCACAGTAACGAGACACCAAAGTGTCACCACATTATCTCGGCATCTGTCGGCGGTGCCACATCTTCCTCGTTAAGAAAGCAAAACATGTCCCGACAGGGATCACTTGCATTTGCAAAGTTTTATACAGTAAGCACGCTGCAAGCACGTTGCCACGTCACAAACACGCGAGAAAGGCAAAAAAAAAGGAAGAGAGATGTTTCAGAGAAAGCATCACATGGTCTATGCAAAATTTATGACACGTAGAGCTTACTTCCGAGCAATGCATGGGCCGGAGTTGGTGAAGAAAAAGTGACTCATCCCATACAGATCGATAGCGAATGGACGTGAAGAGGATTGGTTGCATGGAGATATTTTGCATTTGCATTTGCAGTAGTAGTGATTGGTAGCAGCAGGTAGTATCCCATCCTATTCCAGTCCATGCGATTATTACCATTACCGAGTCTGACGAGAAAGTGCCTGCTAGCAGCGACTTTCCCATCTCCCTCGTTCCCTCGCTCACGATTCCCGATCTCTCCTCCATCTGGTCATACATATGCGCACACATGCGAAGACACCAAAGAAAAAGGAAAAGAAGTTTCCAGATACCAGCCCATAGTGGTGACGAAAAGAGAAAAGGCGACTTGCCCCTCCTTCTGGGGGCCCTCAGTCTTTGTCGAAGAGTTGAAATTTGAGTTCCTCCTTCCCAAAGTTCCCTTCCCGTAAATGCCGCTGCTGTGTTGTGTTGTTGGTGTCGTACTCTTCTCAGTATGCTATGCCCCTTTCTGTGAAAATTTCCTTCTTCTGTGTCCCTTTCTAATGCCCATCATTGATTCCATTCCGTCATATACTTCGTTCGTTTGATTGTTGCTGCCAGGACCCGGCCTGGCCTCTGAACCAGCTCAGGCTTTGATTTCACAGAAGGCCATACTGGATAGCTCTTCTGCGCTAGGTCTCTTCTCGTGCTCGAGTTCAAATGTGCGGCCCAAGAATTCCTTCGCTGCTTCGCTTGCGTCGTCAGGAAGATCGGGTTTCGCGTTTTCTGCATTGCCACCACTAGCGCCAATCTTGAAAATTGCCTGCAGTTGTGTGCAGTTTGGATGTGGATGGCTACCAGTCATCATCTCCACGATGAGGCATCCAAGAGACCAGATGTCGGCTTTCTTCGTGTACGCTGTTTGACGCACCACTTCGGGTGCCATCCAGAACACAGAGCCTTGCAACGACACTCGTGGTCCGCCGCGCTTGTGTGGGCCGGGGTTGAGCAACGTTGATGCCTCGACACGCTTGCTGATACCGAAATCCGAGATCTTGACAGTGCCCTTGTTGTCGACCAGAATGTTGGCACCTTTGATGTCTCGATGAATGATGTCCTTGGAGTGCAGATAGCTCAGACCCTGCAAGATTTGTCTGACAAAGTTCGCTACCAGCCCCTCTGGCAGTGATCCGTAATTCTGAAGCATGGTGGCTACGGAACCACCAGCAACGTATTCGAGAAAAATGTTGAGGTGGGTCTCGTCACTGTTCGATCCAAGGTAGCGCACGATGTTCTCGTGCTTGAGGTCTTTCAGCAGCGTAATCTCATGCTTGAGTGCTTCGATCATATTGTTCTTCTTGGCATCCGTCGTGCCTCCAACTTTACTGGGCATCTCGACCTGCTTCACGGCCATCAGTTCCGCAGTGACTGCATGCAGAGCAAGAAAGACGGTGCCGAAAGAGCCTTGACCGATCATGGCTCCTTTCAAGTACTTTAGATCATCCCAGCTATCCTTTTCGAGATGTGCGATGAGCTCTTCATCGGGCTCTTCGCCGTCTTCGGCGATGAATCGGGACAAACGCGAGTTGAAGCTGTCCGAACCGCCTTCTGTCGCTGCTGGACTGCTGCCACTTTCATCAAAATATGATGTGACTGTGTTGCCATCCGGATCAGTCACTGCAAGGTTACTCGTGGCTGTGTCTGAGCCACTGTCCCCTCCGAAGGAAACATAGCTTTTGCGGTTGGGCTCCAGAGGTGACTCCTCGTCAAGAGGTTCGAGCACGCTGCTGGTGACGGACTCACGATGTGAATCTGACCTGCCAAGACGGACCACACTGAGTGGGCGTAGGCCTGACTTTTGCGCTTGACCTGCCTCCTTCAGCCACGTGTCGGCGATGGTGGGGAGTGGGGGCGCATCCTTGAGACTGCTCGCAATGCTGAAGTTGCTCGCTGTACTCAAGGTGCGCACTGCACGACTCAGTCGCTGACTTCGTCGTATCGACATGCGTACTGTGCGGTCCATGGCTTCCCGATCCACTTCGGGGAAGTATGATTGCAAATCTTGCGTGATCAGTTCCGTCGGTGGACGGGCACCATAGAAGTCTTTGAGTTTCCTCGCGCGAGCAGATGCTGTTGACATGGTGCTTTGATTGCGCTGCAGATTCGAATTCGTGCCGGAATCACTGTTGCTCGCAAAATAGTCATTCCTTTCTGCCTGGCTTGCAGGGCTCATCGGGTAGCTGACTGCAGCCAGGGGCTCTCCGGTCAGCTTTTCAATCTTCAGCTGACTCTTCAACTTGAATGGAGTCTGCACTTCGATGGCGGGAGGCTCAGGTTGCTGCTGTTCTGCTATCCGAGCAGCATGTCTGAGTTGCTCTCCATTTGGCTCGCCGGCATGGATCTTCCGTAAAATGAGTCGCCCTCGCTCTGTCCGCACTCCGTCATTGCACAGCTTGCAGAGCTCAGCCTCTCCTAACCTTCTGCAGAAATTCGGATTTGGGTCCGTGCCATCGAGCACGTAGAAGCAATACGAGCGGAAGTGGTTCTCATTCAATTTCCCAGCGCGCAACGTAGCACGAATGATGTCTTCTGCAGTGCGGAAAGTTTTGATGTCGATGACCTTGCCTTGTCCACTTTCGAAGATGACACGAATGTATGGCTTTTCGCTGGGTAATGATCGAGGTTGCATATTATCCATCGAAGGTGATCCCTTGACATGTGATTGGAAGCGTGCTGTCTGTGGCGTTTCCAGCGGTGTCCTCGTGTTACCTGTGTAATGGCGAGCGGTGAGTGGTGCTTGGCTGCTAGCATACGACGACCCAGTGTCTTTGCGAGACATGTCCATGGGGCTTGGGGCACCTCGCCGGGCGCGGTTCTCTTGATCGACCATAGGTGAACTCGGACGGGAGCATGATTTGCCCAGGTTGGCAGCATATGTGAGGTCGGCATTGTTGAATTGCCGTGATATACGCTTGTCGGCTCGTGATGTAGCAGCACTTCGCGCAGAGTGTAAAGGTCGCGGGGATGCCGAAGAAGGAGGTGTCAGCTGTTGGTTGCCATCGAGAACCGCGAGGGAATGCTGTGTCGATGTTAGCTTTGCGCGTGGACTGCACATGCGTATTCGCTCACCCTATTGATGCTACGCTTGCTGGTCCGTTTGTATACACTGTTCCTGAACGTCTTCGCATGAGAATTGATCCGCACGCGATCCCCAATCTTCTTGATGCCCATTTCCTTCAAGGTGGCCTGGTCCAGATCCATGAGGTTCTCGCCCGTGATGTTGTTTCGTTTGAATACTTCGACGTATTGCGCGCAATTGATGCTCTTCAACCACTCGCCCACGCGCTCCTCGTCCCACTGCAAGACATTGCTTCCTCCCATGTCCTTATACGACTCGGAGAACTCGGACTCGGTGGGCGAGGTGAAGACGCCATGGCCATTGAGCTGGGACGGGCGATAATGCGCGGGAGCCATGGTGCTCGTGAGCGATGGTGCCGGGTAGGGCGATCGCGAGGCCAGCGCGGTCATGGTGGACAGAGATCAAGCGGCGTGGCTGCTTGCCCGTTTGTGTAACAAAGACCAAGAATAAACGGCGTCCAAGAAAGAAGAGAGGTGTGGGGTGTCGGGTCGTCAGCACCTCCGCATGGTCGACGTGCGGTATAGAGATGCTCGTCCAGCAGACTGCGCGTGGTCGTCCTCGACGGTGTGACGGAGCGATGAGGTGCGTGTGTGTTACCGAGTGAGGGCTGGCCTCCCGCTGGGGTTGTTGGCGACGCGATGCGCTTCCTTCCACCTGCGCTGCAGCTGACGACCGGCGCTTGTGCAGAGCAGGAGCAACCGCGGCGACAGCGACAGCAGCAGCAACGACGACCGGTGGCAGGTGCGAAAGGTGCGTGGTCAGCAAGCAGGCGGTGGTTATTGAGAGCGGCGACGAGGGCCGGCTGTCCAGGCCCAGCGTGTCTGACTGTGGAAGCTCCGTCTGTTTCAGGTTTGCAGCACCACTCCACTCACGCCGCGAGCACGGCTCGAGGACCAGAAATCGACCGGGGCCCACGATGCAGGCTGTCAGCTCCTGTCGCGCCGTGGCACGACGAGCGAGATGAGATGGAAAAGACTGCTGCACGTGCGCTGAGGTTGTTGGCGATGGGAATGGCAGTTGCGATGAACGAACTGAGACTACGGCGGGTGCAGTGTCGAGCAGCAGCACGCGAAGACACGACACGGCTACGACCGTGCGCGCGCGTGTCGAGAAGGAGAAACGTCAGGAGTGCGCGCGCGACGTTTCAGAGCAGATCCCGTCCCCTTCCCCTCGCCAATGCCGCCCACTCATTGGCCGCGCTGCCGACTTTTCCTGCCCGAACATGACCCGGTTCGCGACCCCAAATCGCAGCGTCGCGTCGATCCATCGTGACTGCACTGCACACTCGCCCCCGTTGACCTCGCGTGTCAGAAGGTGAGATGGGCAGCGATGGGAGCATGCGGCGGTCCGAGAGCAGAGCTGCAAAAGGGGCGAGCGAGCGGTCCCTCTTGCCTTTTCCTTTTGCCGGCCGCCCAGACTCACACGTGCCGATCAGGTGCGCGCAGGTGGTGCTGTCAGAGCTGCGCGCAGAGACAGGTGGGCGATGGGGCGCATGCTGGGGCGTAGGATACACATACGACCGGTGGCGAGCCGTGGTGCTCTCGAGCAAATGGCTGTGGACGGCGATCAGCATCCTCTGCGACCGGGTGTGCTGTCTCTGGTGCCTGTTGCCGTTGCTCCAGCGATGAGCCATCGTCGTCGTCGTCGCTGTGCGATGGAGCCCGAATATCGCGCACCAGGAACATGGCGGTATGGCAACGATGAATCACGCGGTGGGAGCAAGTCTGGCGGGTGTCGCTTTGGCGTGCGGCTATCGTGGACGACCCAATCATCATCGCCGGTGAAACGTTTGCCGTTGGCCGAAGAAGGGTCGAGCTGCTCTGCTCCTGCCATGTGCTGCTACTCACGCACGTCGCTCTACGTCACTTCAAGGGTCGATCTCTGAACTCCGCTACGCAGCCACATTTTTATTGTAACCGCGAGAAGCAGGAATCGTGAGGACGACCGCGAGACCGCACCGCCTCCACTACACACCTGCGCACCTGCACCGCCCATTCGCCCACGCACCGACACGCACGTCAAACCGAGCCGGTCGAGCCTCGCCAGCCGAGAGACACGCGCGCAGCCTGACGACCGTCGCGCAAGGCTCGAGGGCGCCACCACTGCACGAGCATATCACCATCCGTCCGCGCCACCTGTGATTCCTGCGTATCCTGCTAGTCTTCATATGCGCCCAACGCCGCCGCGACCGCGTCCGTGACAACACATAACATGACCACGACATTGCCTGCCCTCGACTGCGACTGCGACCACCACGTCCGCCCTGCGCGTCGATAGTGAGACATCTCCCCACCCGCCGCCGCCGAGGCCTCCGCCTTAGCGCATGTCCGCCAGCATGGGCGACTCTCGTTCTTCGCCCTCGCCCGTGCGGCCACCCGCCAAGGCAGTCGTCCACGACACTTCACCCTCCACACAGCCCGGCCAGCGCCCATCTGTGGCTCGGTCCCAAGCCTCCGCAGACCGTCCGTCGTTGCAGCCAACGTGCTCCTCACCCGTCGGATCCGAAGACTCCATCCCCAAGGCTACCACTTCCTCACGGCCACGCGCGGGGTCTCGTTCGGAGCGACCTCCGCCCATTCTGCACCAGCAACAACAACAGCAGCCCGTCAAAGATGCCGTCAATGCCGCCTTTGACAACACCGCTTCCAGTAACCAGCTGGCTCCCGAGGTCGAGAAGAGACTTGTGGAACAGGTAACTGAGCAAGTCATCAAGAACCTCCATTTGGCCAATCTGTCTGCGGGTCCGGCGTCAACCTTACCAACGCATTCACAACGGCCTCCCTCGGCACCGCGTTCGCTCTCGAATGCCTCCCGATCATCACCGCAACGTTCTCCGGCATTGAGTTCGACTGCCGAGTCCTTTCCGCCCCACTTCACTCCTCCTTCTCCCGCCTTGGACAGAGACATTTTCTACCGCTCCAGCAAAGGATCGTCACCAGAACGTGCGGCAGAGTCCGCTGAAGGCGCTGATCATGTCATCCAGCGGAGCCATGAAAGTATCCGAGGTCGAGGCAGCACGCAGGCCAACCAGGAAAAGGAATCCACTCCGCCAGGGTCGCAACCAGATATTAGCATTGGTGGGCTGAGGCGGAGTCAGACGGCGACTGTGGCGCAGGATTTGAGCGCCAGCGACGTGCTGCCAAACCGGGCTAGAGGGATCTCTGAGGTCACTGCACGCGCGCTGCGACAGGAAGGTAACCGCACTTCGCTCGACCCTACAGTACCAAACAGGGACCGCTCCGCCAAGCTTGATGGGGCTTCTAGTGACACGGAGGAACCAACCACGCTGGAGCAGTATTGGCGCCCGCTGTTCGACAAAGGAAGTCCTACTCCACGACTCAGCCAATTCTTACGAGGGCTGGCTCGGAATCTTGTTGATGACTATGAGCCCAAGGGAAGCCTGGTGATTGGCCCTAAGAAGATGCTTCGCTTCCTGGATGAGACCAAAGTCGATAAGGAGAACTACCCTTGGACGACCATATTTGGTGGCAAAATGTCTCATGAGTCGATTTCTCTTATGTACCGGAAGCTGCTATGTCAGCATCATTTCATCCAACCCCAGCAGCATGCCCAGGATGCTCCAACCGTGCCGGCTCTGACTCCACATGGCTTTGCTTCGTTCATGACCTGCCTTATTCAGGCACATCCAGACACCGAATATGCGAGATTGTCCTTGGCCGTCAGGGACATGCCCATTTCCAATGCCGACGACGTCAAAGAACGCTTTCCGAAGGAGTTGTCAAGGCGATTGCTACCACCAAGGCCGAATGTGCAGGCTGAGCAAAGACTGATCGCTAGCCTCAATCATGAGCCAGATTTGGTGCCTCTTGAGAGAGTCATCAACGCAATGCCACCTCCGCCGCCCTCGGCTCCACCTTCGGCCTCTCCACAACAGCAGGCATTCCCCGAACGTGAAAGAGCGCCCTACAGCAAATCTGCATCTCAATCTAATGCCGTAGACGACGATGACTTATCTGCAGTATCGCCACCTGCCATATCAATAGAGCGCGAGAGAAAGCCATACTCTGCGAAGGAAGGTGTAGGCAAGCAGTACGAAGCGGAACCCCGCGAGAGGGAGAGACTGCGAGATCGAGATAGGGAACGCGAACGCGAACGCGAACGAGAGAAGGAATTGCGCGAAAGGGATCGTGAGCGGGAGAGGGAGCGTGAGTGGGAGAGGGAACGTGAACGCGATCGCGAGCGAGATCGAGACCGTTCTCATCGACAGTCGAGCAGAGCCAACACATCCCAACAACGACCGGACTTCGTGCCCCCACGACCGACACGGCAAGATTCGAGCCATTTCCCTGCGACGGACCCGCTTGATATTCCACCACCGAGCAGGAGCCAAAGATCTTCTGGTCCACCACCACCTGCCTCTAATGGTGGTCCGTACTTCAAGAGCGGCCGCAGGTCTCCGCCTCTCAGGGGTCCATTCCGCAGTGAGCCTGTCGACATCAATCAAATTCCCCCGTCTCAATTTGCATCCAACCTTCATGGCCCACCACCTCGCGAACGATTTCCAGGCCCCCAGCCCGGCCAAAATATGTACGACCAGGTGCAATATGGGTCTGGAAGCATTCCCAACAACTTCAACCGTAATTCGATGTCGGGAATGCCCGAGGAGAGAAGACGGAGCTGGTATCCTGGAGCGTCGGCTGCGCCAGGTGGCACAGATGGGTACGGCAGCTACACCAACAATCCGAACCAGTTTGGGCCGCCTCCCACGCACTAGGAGCGCAAGGGCAAGGGTAAAAGCAGCTCTGGCAGCCCAACTTTCACCGGCGGCAACCCAAGTAGCCCAAGCCATTCCATACTGAAGAACCCTGGGCCGTCCCCGATGCGTCGCGAGAGCAATCGCGAAGAAAATCGTGAAAGCTTCGACAGTGAGTCTTCCACTGAACAAGCCCGACGGCAGTTGCGCAGTCGATCTCGGACGCGGCTGCAATCACTTGGAGACGGATACTAGACATTACCAATACAACAAAAGACGC
>PNEN01000467.1:3986-30927 GCA_002933655.1 Cercospora berteroae | reverse complement strand
CGGACTTCTTGTAACATTACCTCATGATAGAGGAGATTCCTTTTCTTAACGAAGCGATGAGCGATACGACAACGACCTGATTTACATTAGTTTGGTTCATTCTTCCATACCCAGGCATTGTTGTTCTTTTTCGCTGTTTCATGGACGAGTACGTTAGTGGTGGAAGGTATTGATTAGCAAGTGGTCTGATGTGTCAGACGTGGAAGTGACGGACGGGAGGATGCTGATCTTGTCCTTGTACGTATGTAGCATTATCATCAATCAACGCAGATGAGGATCCGGTGACATTTGACTACAATTGCGTTCCGAACACAGTCTGATAGGCCCGCTCAGCTTCGACTGTGTGAGCTTCAGAAAGTACATGAGCATATGCGGTATCCATCCTTTCGTCAATTAATGCTTGTTCTTTCGGGTTTCTTGCGCCTTCAACGCCTCCCAATATCTCGCATCATATTATTGCTGCAAAACCAAAAAAAAAAAAGGAGAACAAGGTATGCTCAGACTTCCCGCCCATTTGGAAGGATCTCAAACATTTCCGGTCAGACCTTTTCCTCCATCTGCTTTCCAGCAAGTAAAAAGTCTACATGAGAAGAGAACAAAACGGAACGCAAAAACAATCGCCACTGCATAGTTGACAGCCGTCAGGTCAACTGCACTCTTTATCAGACGTTTCCTAGCGCCTTGTAGACGGGAGAGGCAAAAAGGGAAACAACCGTTACCCGAGGACTAGAACCTGATACACCCCGAGCTGCAGATCAGACATACTGGGTTGCCTTTGCCAGAACCATAACCTGGAGCTTCATCGAGCGTCGTTTGCAATTTGACGACTTACCGACCTGACCAATCCGCCAGTAACGATCGTTGACAGTTGGGCATTGAACGAATATAAGATATTGGACTAAGCGCATAAGCACAAAAAGCGTTTGCGTTCTTAGCTGATACGCATGAGTTGAGATGAGGAAGGGGAAAACGAAAAAAGCGAAACCAGAGGACTAGGCAGCTACGCTCGACACGGAGGGAGTCAGCATGCCGTAACACCTGAAACCCGTAGAAGTCTTGCAGCTTCATCGAGCGTCGGCCATAAAGCCAACGACTTACCGACTAAGCCAATTCTCCAGTACCGATCGTTGAGTACAAACATCAGAAGACTACAATATCAATGCTAAGGTGTCGCACGACAGAGCAAAAGGAGACTGGAAACACGAGCCAAAAGATAAAACACAAACTTATTCCACGTCAATGCAGAAATTGGCTTTCGAGAGGCAAAACAAGTGCTACAAGAGAAGTGGTACTCGCCTGAGCTCCTCACACACAGCCACGCATTTCCAGTTGGCTTCGACGAATGAGGAGTCCCGCAGCATTATCAAGCGTTAGCCACGATGTGATTGACGACTTACCGACTCGCCCAACCCTCCAGTGACGATCGTTGATGGATGGCGAGTCGAAGACGATATGGATACCGGTACCGCAGCCCGCAAAACAAATGCCCATGCGGCAGGACATGAGCAAAAAGTACAAAAGTCATAGTCCAGGGCAAAACAATCGCTAGTAGTGAGCTGGAATTGCAAACATGCATGCTGCCAAGACGCGACTTCACGCGTTATGGAGCAGACCGCAATGCAACTTTGTCGAGCATCAGCTATGTGCTGACGAATTACCGACCGAACCAACTCCCCAGCGAACGATCGTTGATGGTCCAGTGTTTGGCGATGTAATGAATGCTACCCAGAATTGTTCGTATGCGAAGTCGAAGAAGTCGAGACTTTTGCCAGAACTGACATATTCAGCATCATTATTGCCGCCTCTTGTTCAGCTCTCGTTCATCCAGAGTATCACATCCTATTCGAACAACTTCCCGCCCGCTACCAGCCTCGAACATTCAAACCTGATATGCAGCGTAGTGCAGCTAGCGTACTTGATGCAGGGTCACGAGCATGAAGAATTCGAGAGTCGCGGTGATCAATCCGACTAACCACTATAAGCTTCTGCTTGATCAGGCAAGCTTTCGGCGGCACGTGATTGTGCGAAGATGGGAGTCTCGACGGGCGCTCGGAGTTGAGATTGCGGAGACCAGCGAGCTGTATCTATGCGCCGTAGGCAATCCCAAACGATCCGTGGAGTGCTGAATCTTGGAGCGACTAGGCGGAGAGGGCTCAGGTTCATAGGATAAGTATCTGTTGTCAAGAGTCTCATCACAGGTTCCACTTCCAACACTTGCCTTCCACGAAATGAAACAATACTCACTCATCACCGAATCCTTCCCATCTCCTCCACAAACTCACTCACCCCATCTTCCAAGATACGACTTCCACCCAGCAAGCCCTTGTTCCCATTACCGCCACTCCGCGTCTTCTGTCCCCAGACCTCGTGGAACTTGATACTCGCATCACTGGTCGCCACAACTAAACATCCCTCTCCATCCTTCTTCATACCTGATCTGCCACCATTCGGTCCTCCAGGATATGCCACGGCATACAAAGCCCTTTCTTCACCCCACCACGGGATGCCCACCACCTTCTTGCAACTTGGCCAAGCAAAGACCGCGATGCGATACGGATGCTCTGGTTGTGCGAAGCCAAAAGTTGCCGCAATTTCCTTTCGTGTCTCGCTCCAGACCAAGCTAGTGACTTGCGCATGGCAGTCGATCGTAGCAAGAGTGGCCCCAGAGACAGCATGGAAGAAGTGGATGCAGCGGTCGTTGCTGCCTCCTCCGGCTGCTACGAGGGAAGGCTGCCATGGCGCAAAGGAGATGGCTTTGACTGCTGCGTTGAGGGAGAACAGGTGCTTTTGTCGCCCAGCGGTGATTGCAAGAACTTCGCCTTGGCCAGCCAAGGGGTCGCCGCTTGTGCTGCTGCCGTTGAGAACGGTGAGATCACTGGTTGCATTGGTCTGATTGTTGCCATTACGCGGAAATAGTTTTTTCGTCTCAAAAAGGTAGAGGTGATTGTCGTTGCCGCCTGTGGCGAAATACTCGCCTTCTTTGCTCCACGCAAGGCCGCAGACTTGTTGAGAGTGACAGCTCAGTCTTGCAATTATAGTCATGCTGCCGGGCCACCCAAAGAGATCCCGCTGGTCAGGGGTCGGCCATTCCACAGAGTAGTAATAGACATTACCAGACTCATCGCCCACTAGTAGCTCCTCCGTCATAACCATCATGCCTGGCTCCTTGACTGACGACCGTCTCACAGCGTTGGGTCGGAAACAGACACAGGCTACAGGAGCCGGCTGCTCACTGTCGAATCGCGGATCATGGTCTTGCGGACTCCAGAGCGTGACACGGCCATCGGCGCGTCCAATCGCAAGTACTGAGCTGCCGCCTTCTACAGAGCTGAACGACAATGATGTAACGTGCGCACTGAATGGAGCTGTGAGGGAGTCTGGGACATGCGTCGGCACGGACCCGCGGACTTCCGACCAGAGATAGACATGAGGCCCCAGTCCGACAGCCAGACATTGCATCGTGGACGAATATGCCAATAGTGAGCAGTAATAGTCATCTCGTAGAGCAGGTGCGTCAAGAACGCGAAATGGAATTACTGGAACGTCCTTGGCCTTCGCCTTTCCTGCTTTTGTTGGTGAAGGCACGTTGGCTGTCTCCCATGTGCCATTATTCCAGCTTGTCCGGCCACGGGTGATTTCGCTCAACGATCTTCGCCGTGGGGAGCAAGGGACAGGAGATTTGGGCGAGGAAGTGTCTGAGAAGAGGCTGCCGGAAGGAGAGACTTCCAATGCAACAGCGAGCCGGCTGCCGTGTATCGCCTCGTCCTCACTCGGAGTGTGTCTGTGCAAGAAGTTAGAAGTATAGTGAGGTGCGTTGGTGCCACTGGTAACTCTGCCGCCTCTGCCATTCGGCGTACTGGCCACGCCTTCTGTGACTTGTGTGCCGCCCACGGTCCAGACGGCGCCCGCGCTGGCTGCTCTTCGTTCGTTTGCAAGTCCAGGAGGAAGAGGTGGTAGCGCTGTGTTTCTTGAAGGCGGCGGTGGTCTGCAAACAGTCGCAAAGCGGTCATTTCCACGAGATCCGGTGCTGGAGCCTGGGCCGAAGGGATCGGCCAGCGCGGTTCGTGTTCGCGGCGGCGTCAAATAAAGATCTTGCTTCGTGGGAGTACAGGAACGAGCAGGTATAAAGCGGTCAGGCTGTTTCCAAAGTACAGCCCGACGTTGGCTCGCCGATTTTTGCGTTGAAGGGGTGGCGATCTCGCTTTCTTCTGATGAGGAACTGCCGTCACAAAGTCCTGGTGGAATAATGTCCTGCGTCGACGCGCTTCCAGAGCTCCTCCGGCGGTCCAAACTGAGGGTGCCAGCTCGTCTTCTTGTACCAGAACGGCTGCCTGTAGCAGGGGTAAGTAGCGCCCGGGTCGTGGTAGTAGTGATGCTCCTTGACCCATCCAACAAGAATCCACTCTTTTGGCATGCTCTTGGGCTTTTTCTTGCAGATTGAGCATCGGCACCACTGTGTCCACTGATGCTCGATGGATGGCTCATTTGCGCTTAGAGGGTGAACAGTCTTGTCGGGCTGCGATTGCTGTTGTTCGAGTTTTGGGCCGGGATTTGGAAGCTCGAGATGGGAACTCGCACGCACTGGCTCGGCGGGGCGTTCTGTGCCTAGGGACCCGCTCTTCTTCTTTTTGGCCCAGAATGGCATCTCCCTGTATTAATGCTCGAAGGGGTGTGTTGTGATGGAGGTGGGGGCTTTGGGCAATCAAAATAGTGGTGTATAGGAGACGATCTCATAGCCTACCATCAGCGAAACCATCACGAACAATGCAAGAAGTGTGCATCTCGATGCCACGTAAGGACTTGCTTCATGGCGGGTGCTGCTGCCTCAGTGTGCTTGCCGGCAGCGGCAGTGGCAGTGACCATCGACAAGCTTGTGTATGATCACGCGGAGAAGCAGCAGCAAGTCGAGCGCATGCTCAGCATACCGTCTCACCTTCACTTCGCGGACACTACGACTTGGAAGGAGCGATGGCAAGTGTAAGTTGTTACTCATGCAGGCGTCGAAGAGGACGAGGTGAGGTTGCGGTTGCGGACGTGGACTGACCTCTTTGCCCAGCACGGCGTCACGCGGGGAAGCGTGCCCGACAAGAGCGACAAGGACCGCGAACGGGAACGCAAGCACATTGTGCAGTACAAGCAGCTCGAGAAGGACGTGTTTGAGCGAGTCAGTACCTACACTGGAGCCATGGTCATCCTCGGAGCGCTGACAGAAACAGATCGCCGCCCACGACTTCTCCAACGACAGCCTCCTCCTCACCTCCCGTCTCCTCAACCAGAACCCCGAGTACTACACAATATGGAATCATCGACGCGTAATCCTCGAGGACGTCTTCGCCAAAGAGCTCTCCACACCCAAAGACAGCGAAACCCGACCTGAAGCAGCAGACGCCGCCGCAGCAGAAAAAGCCAACCTCACGATTCCCCAACGAGAAATCCTCCTCCTCATAAAAGAAGACCTTCAATTCCAACTCCCTCTCCTCAAACAATGGCCGAAATGCTACTGGATTTGGAACCACCGTCGCTGGCTGCTCGTCACCGCGACCCAGCACATTCCCTCACATGCCACGATCGAGCTATGGAAAGGCGAGTTGGGCCTCGTGAGCAAGATGCTATCTATGGATAGCAGGAATTTCCATGGCTGGAATTACAGAAGAGTAGTGGTTGAGAATATCGAAAGCCTAGGTGGGAATAGCATGTGCGAAGCGGAATTCGAGTATACGACGAAGATGATCGAGGCGAACCTTTCGAATTTTAGCGCGTGGCATAATCGGGGACAACTCATACCACGGTTGCTTGATGAGAGGGAAGCGGATGATGCTGCGAGAAGGGAGCTTTATGATAAGGAGTTTGAGCTCATCACCAACGCCCTCTACACAGACCCCTACGATCAGAGCCTGTGGTTCTATCACCAATATCTCATGTCAGCATTGGACGAATCGAATCCGAAGAGGCCGACCATTCTGCAGAATATAGGCAATGCCGATCGCATCCACTATCTGGATCAGGAGCTAGAAAACGTGAAGGATATGCTGGATGGCGCAGAGGATTGCAAGTACATCTACCAAGCCTTACTGGACTATTCGAGAAAGTATCTGGAGGTGGAAGCAGGCAACAAGAAAGTCACGACGGCGGAGATGAAGCAGTGGCTGGAGGAGTTGAGGAAGATTGACCCTTTGCGGGAGGGTAGATGGGCAGACCTTGAGAAGAAGCTCAATTTGTGATCGTGTCAAGGAAGGGGATCAAAGTCGACTCATGCATACGACAGCTTTGTCCATGCGGATACAGACGGTTATGCTGAGCACGCGCAATGAAAGATGCTCTTCGCATGTAGAGCATTTGAGATTCACACACTGAACGTTCCCTCTATTCGTGGTATATCCATTTTCTTGCCCATCCCTGTGAATGAATGCAGGCCCATCCACCCCGCTTGAACGCTTCACCATCTTTTTGGACTCCTCAGAAAGCCAGAATTAGCAATCTCCTTTACCGCTCACTTCTTGTCGCCTGAGAGCTTCAACGAGCTCAACCACCACATGAATACAAACTGCACAATGTAGCTGTAGATGAACAAGAACTGTGTCCTCCTTGATCGTTGCGCCTTGGCGATCGTTTGCATACCAGGGTTGCCTGGAGCATTATCGGACGGCAGAAGGACGTATTTCAGGGATCGCAGCTAGGGACCATTATCAGCACTATTCGTGAATTCACTCTATGGCTTCTCGCTTACCAAAAAGAAGGCATTGGCAGCAAAGGTGTATAGGAACACAAGCCAGCCTGCCCAGCCTCCAAGGGAAGTTCCATGGTTGATAACCGAAGCCGCCGTTATCGTCACGATGATTCCCACAAACTTGTACCCACTGTAAGCAATCAGATCATAAATCTGACTCTCACTCTGAATGTTTAGAAAGTATTTTCCTAGCCATAACACAACCAGTTCCAATCCCAGCACGAAGACACCATTCGTGAATGTTATCCCCAGCAATTGTGGTTCGAACTTTCCATTGAGGCCTGCGAGTAATGTGGAGAGGAGGGTATATGTGATGAAGGCCATGACGGGAATGTACATGTCTGGAGAGTTGACATCTTCGCGTGGAGGGAGGAATTCGATGCTGTTGGGGTGTTGGCCGGGTTCGTTGGAGCGGACTTGTTGGCGAGACCAGGGACGATGTCGCCAGGGGAAGAGGACGATGAGGAGTTTGGTCAGGACGTAGCGATTTGAGACGTTGAAGTAGTGTTTGAGGGCTGACACGTTCACATATCTGTTGAACTGTACAGAGTCCTGTCAGGATTGCGAGTATTGTTTGGAGAAATTGGGACCTACGTTTTGCTCAACGTATTGCTGACCAGCATCTACCGCACTCTTTCCTAGCTGGAAACCCATTTGCGCTGTAGAGTCATTCATGAAATTGCCGAATGCTGGGTGCATATAGTTGCCCGCGCCGCCTTGCTGGCTCTGCGGCGGTGACTGGCCTGACGCATATCCATATTGACTGTTGGCTGAGGCAGGCGGCGGAGGGGATCGCAGCTGCGGGACTGTCGAGACGTGTTGCGGGACAGGGTGGTGGAGCGGAGGAGAGTTGGCGTAGGTGGGACGCTGCATGGCGCCGGGCGATCAGAGAGACTTGTGTTCAGATGGCAGAGCAGGTTCGTGGGCGGAGTTACAAGCATGCATGCACAAACATGTGGAAAGCTGGTGTGAAGACTGGCATCTCAGGGTTCAGCTGCAGACTTTCGGCGGGAGCTGTGAAGTCATCGCCAACACCTCGAGCACCACCACCACCTCTTCGCCGTCTCGTCCGATCTCCCCGACACTGCGCGCGGCCATGTTGGACGCTTTCGAGATCATCACGACGTCGGGTATCGTGCTCTGGCGAAAGCACTACGCTCCGCTCTCGTCCAGCGTCATCAACAGCCTGATCAACGATGTCTTCATCGAGGAACGACAGAAGCCCGCCGGCGGCGACGGAGCTGGCCATGCGCCATACCGAAAGGACAAATATACTCTGAAGTATACCACACTGAAAGACGCCGGCCTGATCTTCGTGGTGGGTAAGAGGCAGCCACAGCGCATGAGAATTCGCACAGCTAATCGATCCGCCTAGGCTGTCTACCAATCCTTACTGCATCTTTCCTGGATAGATAATCTGTTGACTACAGTGAAAGCGTTATTCGCTAAGCAGTATGCTACCGAGCTCAAAAAGCAGCATGTCTCGAAGATCGGCACTCGAGACTTCGACCAGACCTTCGACGCCCTCGTTCGCAAGCTCGATACTGGTAGTACCCGACGACGACCGAGCGAGGTCGATTCCGAAAGCCAAGTAGAGCTCACACCGCCTTCGAGTTCCGCGTCGCAGGCAGATGAGGAAGACGGTCCTCCTGCTCCGCCCGTACCCCACTTCAAGAAGCCTGCAGTACCTCAGGTGAAAGATGTGGTATACGATACGACCAGCGCCGACATCACGCCTGTCGCGACACCTGATACTTCGCGACCTACCACACCATTGCACGCGCCATCACACCTGCTAGCAGCAAAGGCCGGACCTGGAGCGTTATCGCGAAAGCAAAGAAAGAAGGCAAATCAATTTAGCAACTCTGCTCCAGTATCTTCAGGCGACGAGAGTGATAGGAGACCTAAGAGCTCGCAAGGAAAGGCTAAGGCGAAGCGAAGATGGGATGCCAGTGGTGTAGCTCAGGAAGACGATGGTGAAGTGCTGGACTACAGTGCCGCGGCCACACCGAGCAACGAGGAGCCGAATGCGCTAGATGTTGAAGATGTAAATGCAACACAAATGGGAAGTAGGACTACGAAAGGACAATTTGTGCTCAAGGATCTCGATGATGAGGTGGAGGCGATCTTGGCGGAGTCCAAGCAGCAAAAGCAAGCGGCGAGCACGGAGAAAGAGGTCTCCGGCCTCATTGGTACTGCAAGCAGCAAGCTCTCTGGCTTGTTCCGCAACGTGGTGGGAGGGAAATCGCTCACGAAAGAGGACCTGAAGCAACCAATGCAGCAAATACGAAACTCGTTGCTGGAGAAGAACGTCGCGCCAGAAGCTGCGGATCGACTCTGCCAGAGTGTCGAGACAGATCTTTTGAACCAGAAGACGGCATCCTTCACCTCGATCGAGAAGACGCTACGCGAGAGCATGAGCAAAGCCTTGACTCGCATACTCACACCCACCAGCTCACTGGACCTTCTCCGGAATATCAACAACACGATCGAGGGTCGCAATCCTCGCCCATATGTCATTTCGATCGTCGGGGTCAACGGTGTGGGCAAGAGCACAAACCTCAGCAAGATCGCATATTTCTTGCTACAGAACAAGTTCAGAGTGCTTGTAGTGGCATGCGATACCTTCCGATCCGGCGCTGTGGAACAACTCGGAGTACACGTACGCAATTTGACCGAATTGAGCCGAAGAGAAAATGTTGGCCACGTGGAGCTTTTCCAAAAAGGCTACGGGAAGGACGCCGCAGATGTGGCGAAGCAGGCTGTCACATATGCCACGAATGCTGGAGGTGGTGACATTCTTTTCGACGTTGTGCTGATCGATACTGCGGGTCGACGACACAATGACCAGAGACTTATGAGCTCATTGACGAAATTTGGCCAGCTGGCGAATCCTGATAAAATTTTCATGGTTGGCGAGGCGTTGGTAGGAACAGACAGCGTGTCGCAGGCGAGACATTTCGCAGAACAGTTCGTTGATCAGAAGGGTGTGCTGAGGAATGGTGGTGTGGGCATGGATGGCTTTATCATTTCGAAGTGCGATACTGTGGGCGACATGGTGGGTACGCTCGTGAGTATGGTACACGCAACCGGTAAGTCTAAACTCTTGGCACAATGTGCGAGCACGAGAACTGATGATCTACAGGCATCCCCGTTGTATTCCTAGGTGTCGGACAGCACTACGGCGATCTGAGAGGTTTGAATGTCGATTGGGCTGTTAGCAAGCTGATGAAGTAGACGACACCTTACAGGCAATCATCATGATGAATAGACATACTTTATACGAGACTGCCTTCTTGAACAAATCCTAGCTCTGACATTGCTAACAATTCCAATTCTGGTCACCAGCTCGCGGATGATGCACCTAGATAGCTGCACCTGACAGGAGAGGAGACACCATCGCCGTACTTTGAGCTTCTGACTCAGCAAAGATCTGGTCGAATAATGCCTGGTTCCAAGTCAGCAAGGGAATTGATCAATGCGACGATTATAGACTTACGTCGGCGTGGTCATCCTTCCGCTTCTTCAGGTACTCCATCGGCTCAGTAGTCCACACCTGATCCTCAGCCGTGGCCTTCTCCGAGCACAATTCGGTGCGCACGCAGACGCAGCTCTTGAACACCCCCTCCGCCAACTGCTCCACGCCCGCATCTTTTCCGACCCAGTACTTGGCTCTCTCAATCGTCCACTCCGCGTTCTCGCAGCGAGCCTTCATCAACGTAAAGGAATCAACCGGAGGCTTCGCCACTTCCTCCGCAATTTCTGGTGGCACGACGCGAAACTCCCTAACCAATCCTGCTCGCTTCTTGCCAATCTTCTTCAGCCACTTTGGCAGACATGGAAGTTGCGAGTTGGCTCTAGCGTGCTTCATTTGGAAGATCGAATGCTTGTAGTAGAAGTCGATGGCCTCAGTGTAGAACCCCTTACAGGTGAGGAGGAATGGTGGAGAGCGCGACAGGCCTTTGCGGTTGGCGGATGAGCGGCGAGGAAGGACGACCGTGTTGCTGAAGAGATATGAGTAGATCTCTTGGCGGAGTTCGAGTGGGAGGGAGGTGAGCAGGCTGTCGAATTGGGGGTTTGTCGCGCGGCGAGGGGTTTTCTTTTTCTGCGTCCGCATGGTGTCGGCTGTTGTTGTTGATGCTGGTGTGGGATATGCCTTGGTGTATATACTGTGGCGAAATGGGTTGGTCTGGTGTTGTTTGTTGTTGGTCATGAGGGTCGAGAGCAAGATGGAGGGGAAGGAAGGGGAATTTATGCTGGTGGCGCGGCCGGAAAGAGGTGAGTTGTCTAGATTGCATATGAAGAGGCAGGACTAAAAAGCAACATATGCTGTGTCTCATGATGAGGCAACTGAAGGCTGGCGGCTATGGAGGTGACTAAGTGAGCTGAAAGCTTGTGATGGATGTGAAGACCATCGTTATAGCAAGGCACGACGTATCTACAGAAACTACTTGCATAGCATCATTCAGCATGATGACATTCGCGTTGCACCCTCGTAGGTGCAGCGACAAGGCACGAGAGCCCCCTTCATCTGAGAGCATGAGGCATTTCCTCAGCACCATCCGATTGAAGTGGCATTGTCGACCAATCCCCCCTCCATGGCGTAAATTTCAGTCAAAAACCTTTTGCAATGCCGCGAACTCTCCTTCGAAAACAGACCAAGGATCTTCTGAGATCTTCATTTCGTCATCCCATTCAGCGAAGTTCTCAGGTGACGAGTACATGGAGCAGTCGATATGGAGTTCCTCAGGGAACCAATCATCCGCCCAATCGTCGTAAAGGTCTTTCCGACGTGCAAAGTATCCAGAACCACCGACGCGGACATCATGTTCTTCCAACATTTGACTCCACTTCATGAGATCGCGACAAGTGCCATCCTGTGAATGTCAGCATCGAATCTAGAACGGTTCTGTCAACACTAACCTCGTCAGAAGCGGGACTGGATTTGTAGGCGGCAAAAGCGGCCGCACATATTTTCCGTGGGTCAGACGTCCAAACACCAAAATCACCATGCCACGTCTTGAAAACGAGGCGGCTCTTGACCACTTCTGGCCCCCATACAGTTCTGCCGTAGATTCCTTCGGCCAGTTGCCGAACAGCGTTCATGTCTTTCACACATTTCGTTCCGACATACTCGTCCTCGTCGTAGTCCACGAAATAATCCTCCTCATCGTCATCTTCCCATGGGCGCAAGTCCGCGACTCTTTGCAGCCTAGCACACGCGCCGACTTTCTTGATTTGGGACACGCGCTCGTACCCGATAGAGGTAAGCCATTGTTTTGTACGCTTGTTGAAAATGGGCTCGGTATAGCACCAAGCGAGCGGAAGTGAAAAGATCGTGGTCGAGTAAAAGATGCCTATGGCTTCTTGATAAATGCGCTTACAGGTTAACAAGATGCCCGGCGCGTTCTTGCATCCAGCAACTTGTCTTTATCGGATTTGTCGTAGTCGTGAAGGCCTAACCAGACCCCACCAAGAGAGTAGGTGTAGATGTGGTTACGCAATTCTGCGGGCAGCGACATAAGTCTCGAATGTTCCTGCTGTTTCGCGTTGATGAATATGTTGGGTTTGGAATCTAGTTTCATTCCGGCCAAGTCGCGGACGATTTGCTGCTCGCCTGTCGGAGCTGGTGAAACTACGTCGGCTGACTCGAATGGTGCGGACCCATTTCTCTTCAAAGCTCCAGCGACCGCAGAGTGCTTCCAATTTCGAGGACTGGAAGGCGCTGTGGTGGGATTGTAGCTCGTTTCGGTGGTTGAAGTCTTGAGGGAAGCGGCCGCTTGTTGAGCATTGGACGGGATAGGGGTGGCTTCTGACTTCGTTCCAGCGGTTGGAGTCTTGGAAGCAACAGCTTCCCCTTCTTGAGCCTTGGTTGCGGACGGAATGATTCTTGGGGTCGGTTCGGTGGTCGGAGTCTCAGGAGGAGTGGCGGCTGCCTCTTCTTGAGGGGCCTGCTTGACTCGATATGCGAGTGTACGAGCGAATTGATGTTCACGAAGCAGCTTTGCCCTGCGGGTCAATTCTGCGTCCTTCTGTGTGCTGCCGACTCGAGATTCTGCCATGGTGGCTGCTGCGATCGGAATGGTCAGTGATGATACTGCCTCAGCAAGGGCTTCCGCTCACCTGTCGACTATATGCTACTGCGCGCGTGTATCAGGAGCTTGAAGTAGTTGAAGGTGGTCGAGTTCGCGTCTTGGGAATCTTTCGCGGATGGGAACCTGTTCTTGAAAGACGGACGCTGGGGCAGCAAGTGATTGTAGAGTAGAAGTGGTGCAAGAGTGTTGCGTTGATTGTTCGGAAGGTTGCAGTGGTGGCTGAGTAGAAAGGATCGCGGTGTTGTGCACAAGTGAAGGAAGCAGAACATGAGTGAAGAGTGCGCGGCACTTGACTGGCCCGGCGAGGCAGCGAGGCTAAACAAGCGCGCTCATTGGTGAATCGCACGTGCTGTTCACTGCTTCAATGGAGTGCCAAACATTGCATTCCATGACGCAACTGCGCCGTCCGTCGTTGGACGATGAGCGCGAGGTACATGGTTGGACATGTTGAGCCCGACTCGCGGGTGAAGACTCATGCTGGAGAGTACGTACCTCTTGCCATGCGTACAAATCTTTGAACTCGAATCGTCTTGGGAGTGCATGGCAGCATATTACCCTCTCGCTGCATTTCATGAGATGAACGCTGTTCGCCGGAACCCTGCAAACTCATGGAGCCACGACGAAAGTGTCAGCTTCAAACTACCAAAAAAGAAAAAGATAATACCCTGGGATAGGATTGAACTATCGGCCTCCAGCTCATGAGACTGTTGCTCTACCACTGAGCTACCAGGGTTCGATGAGATTGATAACCAGATGGAAATACGACATTAGACAACTGTTATAATTGCTCAGGTGAGTCATGTTGTGACGGGTCGTGAAGGGGGATGATTTTAAGTTGCTAATGGCTAGGCAGGAGCCACTCCAGAGTCGACAGCTCGCAAAACTGGAATCAGCGTGTCAGTAGCGTTCATTGTGTGTTCAGCGATCTGCCAGTTCATACAAATGGATACTCGATGTGCTGGAACTGCTCGCGAGTCGAGTCCTTGTACGCATGCTCAATGAAGCGCGAAGCCAGCCTCTGGGAGCACGAGGCTTCGGTTATACCGTCGGTACACACGCTTTCGCCTGGTCCACATCTTGTATGCTTCCTGCTACTCGCAAACACTGCTCGCGATCTCCATGCTCTTCATGTGAATGCTCTGTTTCGATACGACCAGCTCATTGCCCGGTTCAGGCTTGTGCGCGCGCTCGAGCATGTGGTAGCGCGTCCGTCCAGCGTCTATGCCATTGGAGAGGCGGTGGTAGCAGTGTCTCAGCGATGAGACCTGCGATGAGATACGTATACGGTGTTCCTTCAGCAAGTCAGCGAGGTGAAGTCTGAGGGCAGGGGTGGAAAGCCGACCCATCTCACAGGCGGCCAATCCCGCAGGATCTTGGCTCTGATGTGCTCCACTATGCTCGCGAACTATACTTCAACGAGTTCAACACGCAGTAGCATTCTATCTATGTGCTTTGAGAGGCATCTGACGAGGTTGAGGTCACGACACGCGCTCGGGAATCCTGCTTTCGTTGCTCTAAACTTCATGAACGAACAAGTCAGAGGACTTGAGACTGAATCCTGCTGCTCATATGCAGCGACTGCCCGGGCTCAATTTGCTTCATTCCTGACGTAACGCCATGGCTCTGGCGCGGAGTAGAAGACAGCGGAGAGGACTTCTGCATCAATCGAAAAGGTCTCGTCGTATCCATCATACAGGAGAAGTCATTACTCATTGCCCGGCATCAGCTGCTCTACTTGACGTTCGTCTCTGGCACACTTGCAAGACAGCCGGCACACGCAGTGCGTGATCCCTGTGCAATCAAGCACCAATCTCGCGATTGTGATCCTGCTTCCCACCATAGCCTTGAGCATTTCGCTCAGCCTTTGCGCTTCCCTCTTCTGCCTTGTCATCGACGCCGCCATAACCTCCCTGCTCTGCCGTTCCATCTTGACCAGTAGTGAAACCGCTCATGCCACCTTCTGAGATTGTCTGACCGTATCGCATGTTTTCTGCCGTCTTCTCGCCTCGTGCTGCTTTTTGTTGCGCGCCTTCGCTTGTGGATCCGAAGTCTTCGGTGGTGTTCTCAGATGTGCTGCCAAACTGTCCGGTCGACTTCGATTTGGGGACTGCGTCGGTGTATTCTCCTTCGTATCTACAATCGTTCAGTTATGCTCAACTCATGGGCTCGCCGAAGCTCTGTACTGGGTCTGCTCCCCGCCCTTCTCAGTGTCCATGAGGTTGGAAGACATGTTGCTTGCGATCAGGTTTTCGTTGTATTGGTATTTTCGATTCCTTTGGTAGCGCGCGCTTTGATTTGCAGCCTAGAAAACGTAGTTGTATTTGTTTTGAAGGAAGCTGCAGTTGAGATGTTCAACTGTTGAGCTGCAGCAACACAAGCATTGGAAGGCACGCCTCGCAAGGATGACCTCATTTGATCCACAAAACGCCACGCTAAGGACCGATAACATGTGATAGCAGCCAGAGGGCGAGGAACTCAGTCAAATAAGTCGTCGTCGAGATCCATGCCCAAGAAGTTCCTGTTTGCCATTAGTATCAAGTTCTACGATAGTCCTAGGGGACAACTCACATCTCGTAGATCCGCATGAATTTCGTGACGAAGGCCTCGAGGTGAAAGATGACCTTGGAGCCCATGCGGATTCGATGCTCGTAGAACGCAGCCCATTTGACAACTTCTGGTTTCAGGCTATCGTCCAGCTTCGGCATGAGTTTGAACGTGAGAGTCTGGTCTTGTCAGTCTGCGGCCCGCACAAGCAAGCTCCTCGATCACTCACCTTCAGAATCGTAGTAGCAGGAATGCAGTGCGTCAACAGATCGTATAGCTTCGCACGGACTTGCAAGATCCTCGCCGGGCTCCGCTCCTCTATGATCTCCTTTGCGATGACCTCAATCAACGCCTCCCAATCTGGCGGTGGTATAGGTGTCTTCTCTGAGACCTGCTCATTCTGGGCGTGTACAGCTTCGAACATGAGCAGCGCCCTCCTCAGATTCCTTTTTGACTCTCGTGCAATCTTCTTCTCCAACGGCTCGCAGCTCGTATACCTCTCATCCTTGCCGACCTTTGCAAGTACTTCGCAGATCTCTGCCTCCGTTGGCGCAGACACTCGCACCAGCAAGCAACGTGATCGAATGGGCGCGATGATGTTCGAAGTGCTGTTTGCCAGCAGGATGAGACGCAGGTTGGGACTGTACTTCTCCATCGTGCGACGCAGTGCCGCTTGGGCGTCTCGTGTCAACTGATCTGCTTCATTTATGACCACAACCTTGAAGCGCTGCTTTGCTGACAGGTCGACTTGTTGTGTCTGCGCCACCTCTTTCAGCAGATCCTGTACGACCACTCTGTCATAGTTTCCGACATCTGAAGGCGTGATCTCGAGGTGATAGTTCGACGAGACGATGTTGAACTCTAGCTTGCGGTTCGATGTTGTCTGGAAGACTCTGCTGTCGATCTTGATCTTCTCTACTCCCGGTCCGTATAAGGCCCGCAGTGTGGCTGTGATTCGAGTCTTCTTGCCGGCACCAGATGGGCCATAGATGAGGAGATGTGGAAAGTCACCGCTGTTCGCGAGGGCACGCAGTCGGTCTGAGAGGTCAGGGTGGTATGTGAGGGTCTCAAGGGTACGTGGGCGGTGCTTGTCGACGAGGAGAGCCATTGTATATGGTGTTGCTCGATGCTGGTCTGGCTGATGGGTGAGGGTGTTCGACGATGCGCAGAGCAACGCGCCGCCGAACGCGAAGACGACGCGCAGCGGACCCAGCTCCGCCTTGTCAAAGTTTCTCGTCACAACTTGCAACCAACTTCAACTCTGACCTTCCTTCTACTAAATCACACATTTTCATCTGATCGCACACGATAACAATAGTATTCGCTCACATTACAGGAGTCTCGATCATGGTCGAACCAGGAGAGGAAAGCTGGACATCGGTTCCATGCAACAATTCTGCTTTTCGATATGGATATCCAACTCTACAGCACTACGAACACGTTGGCCGATTACTAGGCGGCGAAGCAGCATTGCTGGGATTCGTCTGGCCACAACCCCGAATCGCACCTGTGGCTGTGTCGTCGATGGCAGAGTTGAACGCAGCTCCGCAATTAGGATCTCTATACATCGATTGTCAATACAGATTCCGATCGCAATTCCGACATGGGGCGAACGTACCTTGCTCCACCGCTGGCATTTTCAAAGTATGAGCAGATATCGTGGCTGAAGCAGTCTTGAGTATAAGCGTTGCCAATAGCTGTACCACTGCAGCCAGCACCACATCTTCCATTACAGCTGTACCTGTTGACAATGATTGAGCTGTTTGCATTCGGCCAGGAGCTTGGTGGTTTCGCTTACTCTCCGCCAGTGGCACTGTTGGTGCCAAAGTTGCTTCCCACGGTACCGGTCCAAGAGCAGGTTTGCCCAGCTGCGTTCGTCCATCGCGCAGTAGCCGTCGAACCAACTGTGAGACAAGTGACAGAACGCTTGTCAAGTATAGGATTTGCGAGTGTCAGTGTGAGGAAGGCCGCGATCACGGCGAGGCTTTGAGCGTAGAGCATCTTGAGACTGCTGCTTGATGTACGGAATGGTGTTCGACCTATACATTCGGGGCTACAGAGCCGTTTCATAGTCCCGGAGTATCATCACTCCATTCCTCCACACCGAAGCCGATATTCCGATGTATATCGTAGTGGTAAGTGGTGCACGCCTCGGAGTCTTCTAGCAGAGGAGAAGGTGCGTGCCTCGCGTCCCAGTTCATGTCCACCTATGTTCAAGCGAGCAAGTTCGACTCCGTCCACTTGCCAAATAAGTTCTAGATATGGAGCTTTGTCTGTTCTTGGCCATCTTTTAGGGCTTTGTCATCGTTTTGGGAAGTCTTGTAGCGCGGTTGGTAGCGAACTAACTCTCTGGTGTCGGCTGGTCGCAAACGCGATCATCCCTGCCAGTTGCACAATTCGCCGGCGAGCCGAAGACGCGTGTCAAGAACATTCATCATGCGCGTTTTCAATAATGTATTCGATTAGTTCTAGCTGGCCGCTGCTGTGCTGTCTTTGGCGTTTACCTTCTCTTCCTCTTCCGGCGTTCTTGTTCTTAGTTGCAAAGCATGCACGCCGCCTTCCATCGCCATTTCTTCTTTGAACAACCCGTATACCATTCGATGTCGTGCGGGTTGCATTTTGCCTTGGAAAGCTGTTGAAGTAATGAACACCCTGTAGTGGAAAGGTATGTCAGTGACAATGACAATATCTCTTCCTGCTCGAATGGGCCGAGAAGAGATGCCAGAGAGTTGGAGATAAGATGAGTCGTGATCTACGTGACATACCGAAAATGCGTTTCTTTCGATGTGCTTCCCTTCATGGCTACGTGATGTGAGTGCTTGTGAGAGTCGTTGTGAATTTCTAGACTTGTGGGTTGGAGGCTTTCAGTGATCTGGAGAAGTCTTTTGTCAGTTCCTCTTCTCATTTAGCTTGTCTGGAGGAAGAGGTGCAAGTATTGCTAGATCACATTGACTAGAGGTAGAGTACTGACTTTTTGTCGTATGGTATCTTCCATTGGGGTTTGTGATGTGCTTGTCGTAGTGGCCATTGTTCGAATAGCAGGGCGAGAGTTTAGATTTGAGACGAGTCGGATTGCACGGTGGAACATTGAGACTTCTCGAGGCTTTTGAGAGACTGTCGATTGGATGGAAATGTTGATGGCAGAGGATGTTCAGTTCGGATACTGGTACCTGATGCACGGACTTCCGTGCACAAGTCCTCGCCGCACTTGCTTGTTTGGGAAGTGGGCTTTCATGTGATGACATCGTCGCCTGGAACGTCAGACGCGTCGTCTCGATCGAAACCGAGTCGCGACTGCACTGTTGCTCCCATACATCGCAACTGGACCAGAGAACAATCGCAATGATTCTGCGCACAATCATGTCGCCTTCATAACTACGCGCACCCATCCACTACAAGCTCCTCCGCAAACCATCATCAGAATCGTCAAAATGGCCCCCATAAGACGCTACCTCCGCATAACCAAATTCTCCGTCCTCGAAGTCCGAATCTACCTCCACAAACCCTCCGACACATCCTGGCTCCTCTCCTCCCGCTCCAACGTCCTCTCCCGCATAATTACCTCCATCCGTCCCAAAGTTTTGCCCAAACTCCGCGAAGAAAACGAAAATGCAAGACAGAATAAAGGAAAAGGGAAGAAGAAACGAGGGATTAAGGATGTAGTGAGCGAAGAGGATTTTGAGGTTGCGATTTTCTTGAAGGAGACGAAGAGTAAGCATAGTTTGTTGACGAAGAGGAAGGAGGTTGGTGAAGGGAGGGAGGGGAGGTTGAGGAGTAATGGGAAGGGGTTGACGGGGTGGTTGGGTGGAGGTATGGGTGGGGGGAAGAGGGAGGAGGCGATTGATTTGGAGAAGGAGGGAGAGGGAGGGGGTTTGGCTGTGAGGAGAGAGGAGGATGATGATGATGTGGTGGTGTTGGACGATATACCAGAGTTTGGGAAAGAGGGTGGGGGAAATGGGAAGAAGAGAAAGAGTATCGCGGGCGACGAGGAGGATGGGGAAGACGAAGACGCAGCGCTATTCGTCTCATCGAGCGACGAGGAGTTCTTTGCTACGCAGCGGGCACAACCAAGAAAGAAGCGAAGACGGCGGCAGCAACAGCAGGAAGACGACGATGAAGAAGCTGAGGTCACGCCAGCAACGGGCGAAGGCGACGACAAGAAGAAACTTTCACTGGACACAAATTACGATGGTTTCACAATCTACGGAAGAATCCTCTGTCTAATCGTCACAAGAAAAGGCAAAAAGGAGCCTCGAGCCCAAGCGCTCGAACAAGCAGCCCCAGTCGGAGGAAGCCAAATGATGGAGAAATTCATCGCTACGCAAGTCGCGAGAGAAGAGGGCTTGAGTGATGTAGAAGATGACTGAAGGAATTTGCCCCCTCAAAAAGCTTGCTTCTCAATCCGAGCCATACCACGACGGTTCGAGAAATTCGAACGGAATGGCGTCGTCTCGCGCCGACTCTCGGAGCTCATCGTCCGTATCCAGTGAGATTCGCACGCCTTCCCCTAAATCTCCGGTGAAATGACTCGTCCGGAGTGCTTTCTCGAACGCTTCGATCGAGCCCGTTTCTGCATCGTAGCTCCCTTCGGCGGCAGACTTCCTTCCCAAAAAGCGGAGACCCCGAGTCTTCACCTTGCTCACACAACGCTTCGCACGACTTCTCTCCTTCAGCGGCCAAACTCTCACAAAATCCTTCTTGTTGTCACAGCTAAAACGTGACGGCCAGAGAACTTCCTCAGCGCAGCCCGGGAAAGGGCAAGGTGGAGACCGCTTGAATTCGATTCTCCATTCGTAGTCGTCTTTCCGAGGGGATTTGCCTTTGGTTTCCGCGAAGGTTTTGTGGCGGTAGATCACGAGATCGTCGAGTCTCGCGAAAAAGTAGGCATCTGGGAGGCGGGAGATGGGGAGATTGCCGAGAATCTTGACGAGGCGAGAATCAGAGTGAGCGTCTGCCAGCTTCGTTTCTGAGAGGTTGGTCATCGTGGTGGAGAGGGACATGTTGGTGGTTTTTGATGTTGGGTTGATGATGGCTCTGGAATATGTGGTTTGACTAGAGATTTTTTTGGAGGGAGATTGGGTGGCTCTGTGGTAGTATATATGGAAGAGGCAGTCAGGTCCTCAAGTTTTGCATTTGGTGAGGCAGCTTTCGAAAGAGTGGTTCACCAATACTCGAGGTGTATACAGGGCACTTGGGTCGGTGAACTCAGAGACTGGAAAATCGGCCAGTCTCTGTCGACAGGTGGCTATGCATGCCAATCTTGAGACCTACGGCTCCACTTCACATGTCGGGCATAAGCAGAGCGATGCGATGTGGTTGGAGGACACCATGATCATTTCCTTGAAAGTGACACTTTGTCACCACTGTAAGTTCTGAGGCCACGATGAGTTACCACAGCTCCTGAACCTCGAATCTTTCCACTCTCATAAATTTTACCCTAGCGCACTCCTTCTTGCTATAGATCTACTATCCAGAATCAGAGACATGAAAAGCAATCAGAGATCACGACGAAGTCAAGCCATACCACATTCACCTCACAAGAAGTAAAAATTCTCCACAATGCCTCACCTCTTCCTCGGTCCACACCCACACTACAATATGGAATACACGATCCCTCAGAAGGACCAAGAGATCATGCACTGGCGCTCGGAAGTCCACGAGTCGCGGCAGTCAAACTCCTGGAGTGCGCCGGCCACTGTTACCACTGTCGTTGAGCCTAGAAGGATAGTGACGATGGTGAGAAATGATGGAGTGAAGAAGGTGATTTGTGTTCCGGCGGTCGAGCTCGCGTGTGAGTGTGAGTGTGAGATGAGGAGGAAGCGTGTGGGGTGGTCGAGGTGTTTTGGGAGTTGGTTCGGGTTTGGGGGTAGGGAGAAGGGGAAGGGGCAGGGAGATGAGGGTGAGGGTCAGAGCGACGAGGAGGAGTTTGAGGAGAGGAGGTTGTTGTGGGGGAGGTGAATGAAGTTTGGGTTGGATCGGGGGGAGAAGGTTCAACGAATAGTAGGCGCTTCCGAGTATGACTTTCTCCGCAAATATGAATAGGTCCCCGATGATAGGCTTGACGACATGCCGAATTTTATCTCCAGAGACATTTGAGAGTCATCACTATCAGCATCGCTCTCTCCAGATAATTGAGCAGATCGCAACCGACGAGCTCCGCGGAGAGTCATGTTGTGATTCGAGAGACATCTCAGAGCGAAAGCACCACGGCATCGCTTTCTCAGAGTATTCAGAAAAAATCACTGCTTATCAGCTTGGCTCAAGGATAGATACGTGAGCGCGCGGCTTGTCGGGAAAAGGATATTCGGTCAATGTAAGTATAAGTATTAAATGATGATGTTCATGAAGCCAATCTAAACAATCAGTGATGGCTGTCGTCTATCACAGTATACCTCCCCATTGCCAGTTCACCGATGAACAAGCCTGCGAGTGAGGACATGAAGTATCCCACGTTCAGTGTCATGACTGCCAACATGCTGCAAAAAAGTCAGTGAAGGCTCGAGAAAAGGCTCGAGTTAGCATAACGGTAGACCCAAGGGAGATACTCACAGCAAATAGCCCACACCCGCTTGCACAGTAAAGATGCACGCCCTCGGCAGGTCTGTACTGAACCTCCAAGGCGTGCCTTGCACCTTCTGCGGCGCTTGCAGAATCCGCACATTCTCATCCAGACCTCGCATCGTAAGCGTCGCATAATCGCTCTTCTCGTCCGCGCTTGGGTCCAGTTGCTGTCGCTCAGTCTCGCCCGCGACTCTCACGTACCGCCGCTTCACAGCCTTATCGTGCCATTTCTTCTCGAGCACGTGGCGGTAGGCAAGAAGGACTCTGCTGATGATTCCAAGAAATATGAGGAATATGCAGGTTGCGGCGTATGTTCCTGTTGTCTGTGGTGTCCAGGCGCTGGAGTAGAGAGGTGTGCTGTGGTCGGTCGTAAAGACCATGCTCATGGAGCCGTGTGACATGCTTGATGAGGAGTCTGATGATGAGCTTGAGGAGCCCATGTCCATGCTGGAGTGGTCCATGGTGGGCGGTATTGCGTGGTGACTCGATGTGATTTCTGCCTTGATTGTCGTGGACGAGATGATATTCCGAATTCTGCGACTCGATGCGGCGAAGTGGCTGTGTTGCTCCTTTCCTCTCGACCCCGGTATTGTGTCCCAGGATGTCCGGTATATTTGGCAATGGGCATTCCCCGGCAGTCGGCGGAGATGAAGAGTGAGGACGGTGGCCAGACGCTGTGCGTTGGCTGCTCAACTCGGCAAGTTCAGAGGTTCGGTGCACAACGCTCGCTCGCCCGTGGTACGTGCGATGGTGTTCGCAGTGTGCAGGTCGCGCGGTCTTCCATTTGGCCTTTGCTGCTGGGACGTGGATGAGCACGTTTTCGCCAATGAGCAAGTTTCGTCCGCCGCCCATTGGTTGCTCCTTCCGGGTGGCCCTGGCTCAACACGTGATTGGGGAAATCTAGATTCGGCGTCTTGGTACGGGGCTTCCTGGTCGACGTCCTCTGCGCGGTGAGTAGGGATGTGAGTGTACCATGATACACAATGTCCGAGCCACTCTCTGTACCATGTGATACAACACGTGATATTAGTCAGTGAAAACTCTGCACTCGGAACCTAGCACTGAGCAGTTCTACTATCCTACACTCATCATTATGCCTCCAATACACCCTGCCCGGGCACACTTCCGCCGGTCTGAGATTAGAGAGGCCTTGCAGGCACCCCAAATCGCTTCAGGTGTAACTACTGCAGTGCTGAATCATCTGGAAGGGATACAGAGGATTAGCAGGGGGATCCTGAGGCAGACAATTGGTCACGAGATGTAGTTAACTATTCCTATAGCTGAATAAGCATGGTGCAGAATGTGATGGTACGTACCAACTCACATCACCCGCTGTGACAACACCCAGTCCTGTGTCGCGACCACGTCGTGTTCTGTATATGACAGTCAACATACACTGCGCGACAAGTTGTTGCAGACTGCCTTGATGCGCGCTGCTTCCGTCGAGTTCCAACATGGACGCGTCTGAGGCCGCACGCGCAGCAGGAGCGGTCATGCGGCGCTCTAGCGGGAAGACGCCTCTCCGAGTGACTGCCTCGTCGAGGGCGCAGGCTGGCGGCGACGACTACGACTGTCACTGTGCTCCCTTCCACTGACCTTTCACAACTTCACCTCGAAAGATGCAAACTGGTGCCACTGGCCGACGTGACACAACTTACGGATAGAATGCCTCGCCGACATCACCGCCGACCGGTCCTCGATGCCAGCTCTGGGCCAGTGGCGATTCGTGTGGGCCATCGAAACAGCAAAACCCGCTATCACGAAATCCAAGTGACTGGAGCTCCCTCCGACAGACGCCTCTTCGCTCGACTTGTGGAAGACCAAGTGAGACATCACCCAGATGATCCTCTGATCCTCTCCATCAACGGCTACCAACCCTGGCTGGGCGACATTCTCCATACCTGCATCGATGACTACTGGCACGACATCGCCGACCTCGATCGTGCTGTGCAGTATGCCACCACGATGCAGTTCCCCGAGAAGGCTTCCAAACGTGGTCGGTGGGTGCCGTGGACCTTCATCCTTGATCACATCAATGTGCCTCAAGTCTACTACTGGAGTGTCAATATGGACCCGCCTGTACTGGAAGACGCGCCCTCTCCGAGAATGAGAGACCTCCGATTCCGCACAGGCGTGTGGTTCTGCGGCAAAGGAGCGTGTCGTCGGAATCGAAATGTGTCAGTGACGAGTGAGTACAGCTGCTCGTTGTGATCTGGTCTCGACGCCATCTTCC
This sequence comes from Cercospora berteroae, assembly GCA_002933655.1. Taxonomy (NCBI): domain Eukaryota; kingdom Fungi; phylum Ascomycota; class Dothideomycetes; order Mycosphaerellales; family Mycosphaerellaceae; genus Cercospora; species Cercospora berteroae. The sequence goes on along the minus strand of PNEN01000467.1, from coordinate 6,767 downwards.
AAAGCACTCTGAACTGACGGAATAGTCATCTTCACCAAACCAACGCCAGTTGCCGAACACATCGTGACCAAACTGCTTTTCGACTTTCTCTGGCGCGACAGCGACTTCGACCAGCCTCGCAATGACGAAGAAGGAATCTGCTGGACTTTCAGTCGCCTATTCAACCTCCTCACCGACTGGCAGAATGTCATTGGCGAGCTTCTTTCGAGACTGGATGAGGCCGAGATTAACAGCCACGACCGTTACATGCCAGTCAAAGCCCGCACGCGCCGAATGCACTACGAAGTTGATCGCATCTACGAAATGAAGGAGTATCTGCACTTTCACACACGTTCCCTCGGAAAGCTGCAGAGGCTCCGAAATGATGTGCCCGAGGGTGAGAAACAGGACCCCTTGTGGAATGATATTGAAGATTTCGTGGAGGATCTTGGGCAATTCGAAGCCACATTGGACGGACTGAAAGAACGTGAGTCCCTCCCACTTGCATTGACTTCACCATAACGTGGATGGCTCATCACGCTAGCACAGGATTCAACAACTTGATCGAGCTCGAGTTCAATATCAGCAATGCGACGCAGACTGACAATTCGGCGTTCCTCATGGGAGTTGCCACACTGTTTCTGCCTGTTTCATTTCTTGCCTCGCTCTTCGGGATCAGCACTGCGACCTGGCCGGCGGAGTGGTATGCTTACACCGCCGTACCGGTATTCGCATTGAGTGTATTCTTCACTGTTGCTTTTCCCGTGGCCCGCAGGCGGATTCAGAAGGCTACCGGCCCCATGAGTGAGCGGAGACTGCACCTGCAACCCCAGCAATTCACGAGTAAGTTCTTGCGCATGGTCCACTTCTACACTGTGCTAATGCGGTGCGGTAGTGCTGGGCGAAGACTATCCTGCGAGTGTGAATGTGGCGCATGACAATGGTGATAGAAAGGGGCGCTTTCGACAGCAATCATTCTCGCAACAGCCTTCGCAGTCTGTGAAGAGAACCTACTCAAGACTCGGAAGCGAGGAGAAAGGTTTGTAGAGGTGATGAAGAAGAGAAGTGCTTTATCGGAGCTTGCCAGCGCAATCTTTGGAATGCACGCACGGCAAACCTTGGTGTCCTGACAGCTTGTCACGCACTGTATGCTCAAGGCTGCTGCAGTCAGCTGGCGATCAACGTCAATGGGCCTTCAATCAGTACTTCTCAACTCGCAACTTGGAAGTCCTGTATTCAATCAACAATATGCCAATATATTGGTTCTCAAGCTTTCCTCTCTGGACGCATCGCTTCACCACCTTTGCCAACACCGCCTCAGGCCTCGTGCACCGGGGCAACGACTTGATGTGTTGCTGGACATTCCCTCTCCCGGCATGGTGGCCATTATGATGCTGGCACTTCAGTACATTGGACACACTTTGCAACTGGACATGGCACTTCCATCTCATCGTCATAACTGCGGTCACCTCGTGACTTCTATTATCCTGCGCCAGACCAAGAAGTGCCTACCGAATACCCGGTTCGATGGTTGACAGAGCTACAATACCTCGTGTTCTTCACCATAGCATTGTTCGCACCACGACCCAGACGCCGTGATGTCGTGAAGGTAGAATTGAGCCTAGCACCAGAAATTCAAGATTTGCGCAGTAAGTATTCAGAAAGTGCGAAGGTCAAATCTTGCTTTCATTTATACTTGTCGTGCTAAAATTGTGTCTCAGGTGTGCCATCACATCGACACAACGAAGATCTTTCCTCGAAATGGCAGGACGTTAACGAATGAAAGATGGACCACGATCAAAAGCCGTTGCTCAACGCCCGCGAACGGTGGAATTTTAATTTCCTCTTTAAACAAGACTTTTGTGTGTTCTTGTGCTTCGTTGCGCACAAACCTACTGCATACAAGCACACAAATCGAACCTTGTTCTCCGCCGTTACACAAAAGAGCGAAACTGTCACGTTTGACCATTTGGACGGATTCTGATACTTCTTGCAAACTTCCAAATAACAACCTCGACGGCGTCTATGCTTTTTCATGAGAAGGGAGTTGAGTTGCTACAGTTTCCTCATCGTCACTTCATTTTCACAATTTCACAATTTCAATTGAGCCTACTCAAAAAGGTCTCACTTCGAATCCCATCACCTTTCCCACCTCATCGAGAGGTTCATCCTCGAACCACCTGATCCAAAAACACCGGTCAACAACCCACAATGCGCTTCTCCTCCCTCGTCGGCAGTGGCGCCGCCGCGGCTGTCCTAGTCGCATCATCTGCTTCCGCCGCCACGACAGAAAACCCTCATCTCCTAGCAGCACGACACCATCTTCCTCCGCACCCGGAACCTCCTCACCATTTCCACCATGACGCAATTCATGAGCTGGACGCTGCTGCTGGAGGTGAGCGCTACGTAGCAGACGTCCTCTATCACCACAACGTCCATCGAAGAAACCACTCCGCACCGGATCTGCAATATCATTTTCAACTTGCGGATACGGCGGAGAGGATTGCGAAGACTTGTAATTTTGAGCATGAGATGTGAGTGTTTCTCTCTTACCCAATTCACTTTTATCCTCTTGTGATTTTTGGGGTGTCGACATGCTGATCCGAGAGTAGGCAATACGACGGCGGCGAATACGGCCAAAACATCGCAGCTGGTGTCCCCTGGCAAGGCGTCAGTTTTGTCATTTCGGATCTGTGGTATAATAATGAGGTTTCCTACTACAGTCGGTTGTATGGGATCCCGGATCCGACGTTTGATAAGAAATGGGGACATTTCACGCAGATGGTATGTCGAGCTCCCTTT
>PNEN01000466.1:3958-18068 GCA_002933655.1 Cercospora berteroae | reverse complement strand
AATCCGTCCGGTTTATACGAGGTAGCTACTAGGTAGCTACTAAACTAATAATAGTAGAAAATAATCCGTTATATAGATTCTTCTCTATATACCGGTTAGCTATAAAGTAATAATTAGTATAATAAAAAACTAATTATATAAGTAAGCGGAATAGAGAGATTTAGTACTTAGAAAACAGAAATAGCTCCTAGTAGTAGTAGTAGTATACTAAGAATAGAATTTCTAGCTAATCCGTAGACTACTATTACCTAGACGAGGGCGATAGACTAGATAACTATAAGGGCAGCCTTATATTTCTATAGATAGTAGATAGTACGGCGTAACGTACTAGAAGTAATTATTATAGACGTATATAGTAGGGAGAGATAATAGGCTTACCTCGAATTAATTGTCGTATAGCTTAATAGATCGAAGACCGGAATGTCGCATTTCCGAACTTATATAAATCCGGCTTACTATTTTTGGAAGTCGTTCTACGCAAGGTAGCAATATATAAGTATATAACTTATAAGTATTATATTTGTTTTAGGATGTTATGTAATATTAAATCAGTTGTCTTTATTAGTCTAGTAGTTATAGTAAGTTATTAACAAAAGCCAAGTATAAGGTATGAATCTTATTCGTGCAACAGATTTCCGCTTGTTATTCGACGAATTGCGAGCGCGGGAGACCAGGGTTCGATTCGTGAGTACCACTGCAAAGCTTGAGAAATTCTAGCCAATACTAACAGCCGGATTAGCCTAATAGAGAGCTGTACAGCATATCATTTCTTTTTGCGTGTATAGATGAAAGGACGATGGGCCTTGACCTCAGATATATTTTTTTGCTTACGCTTAGTGATCATCGGCTATTCACCTGCTATTCACTATTCACTATTCACCGTTCACTTCTATCGTTCACTATTCGCCATTCGCTATTCACCTTGCTGCACGTCCTATCTACCAGCAACCGCTGAGTCCTTTCACGTTTTGGTTCTCGCCGTTTGCCAGCAGGACTCAGCTTTCTGCCTGTACGGTTCACTACACACCGCTTGCTGTTTGTAGGATGCACTTCTTTGTTTGGTGCTTGACGCCTAGCCACCGCTTTTGGCATGAACTGTTTGAAGCGTACCGAATTACATGGTGATGTTAACGTGTTGTGATTGGCATAAGCCATTGCATTGGACAACTGCATTGCAGCGTCAGCAGTTCTCTCGTCTACTTCGCGTTGACGGAGGGAGCGCCGAAACCTTGGGCAACTAGGTTCCTCATGCTTCTCACGCCAGATACCCCGTGCCGAGACAAGATGAGAAGTGATCATGTAAAACGCTCTAGATTGATCAGTGCTGTCGTACGGGATTGTAAGAGAGACATGACGGAGAAGGGCGTGGCCATTACAATAGACATTATGAGGAGGTGAGGAAGGCGGTGCCAGAGGAGCGTTTGATGGAGATGAACATCAAGGAAGGTTGTGAGTATCTTCTGTCACGTTTCTCTCACAGTGTCCTTGTCCGATGATGCTGGCTGTTCCATTCGCCTTCAGGCAAACCTCTGTGCAAGTTCTTAGGTGCGGAAACACTGTCTTGGGAGTTTCCGAGGACGAATACCACAGATGAGACTCTGCGTAATACAGATGCGGCGTTGAATTACTTCCGCCGGCTTGCATACTGGAATAGGGCGAAACAATCTGGATCTGTCGCTGCTACGAGTGCGATTGGCGTGGCGTGGTGGATGCGTTCAAGGTCCTAACTGAGGCACCACACATCCGCATTATTTGGTGCGGTCTCATGTGCCTCGGAGAACTCCTAGTGCGTGTGATTGGGGCCTCCCGAGAGAATGTGCATGCAGTCTGCGGCATGAGAAGAATTCTGAAATTTCCGGCTTTTCAATTCGGTGGCGATCCGCATACCCTTGCAACAAACTGTAATGACACAGGCTCACGGCTTTCCAATGGCTCGTGTGAAGTCCACACTAGATGCCCCCTTCATCGGAAGCCGTGTTCAGAGTATCCGGCAGCTTGGTTTCATTTGTGCTCCCGCTTGTGTGCAAGGCCAGCAAGGAAATCGAAATGCGCAGTAAGTGTTCCGAACGCTGCAGGACCTGTGCGGTCACCGAGATCGATAGGAACTAATCAGCATTCCTGGCACGGAGCATAAGCTATCCGATGTTTCCTAAACACCGATGGCCATTAAGCTTGTCGATCGTTCTCCGACATAAACTGCAGAATGAAGTCGTTCTCGAACAGGTCTTGTGCAATCGGTCTCTCTTGTGAGAGCCATCTCAAGATTTTCCGCATAAGGTTGAGAAGCAGCACTTTGCCTTGAACGCCCAAGGGCGTCTCACGCGATTAGAGGGTTTGTTGCGGGATTGGCGTTGCAGCAATCCAATTGCCTATATACATAAGTCAGATCGAGAAATGGAACCATGTTGCCTGGTATCGAGGAGAACTCACGTCCGAAAACCCAAAGATTGCGGCATTGGCTGCAGCGTTCTATAAATTTTTCGGGGGAGGGTCACATCAGCGAAACCATTTGTACGAAGTGTAACTCATCGTTGAGGAATCCATCTGTGATAGGATCAAATAAATTGCCATCCTCAAGCAGATTCCAAATCTTCGTACTCTCACGTCAGTGACTTGTTGTGCACAAGGGTGAATAAACACATACCATAATCCCGACGGACCAGATGTCTATCTGAGAGTACCATTGCATCCCAGCAACTAATTCCGGAGCTCGGAAATTCCAGGCATCACATCGCTTGAGTGCTTTTGGCATAGCTCGCCAAGAGGTGCGGCGTCAAAGTCGGTGACGACTGGTGAACCGTAGCTCGTTGGCACAAGTACCTTTCGCGGTGACGGAGTATCCAGTTCTGCCTGCTCCACTTTTGCTATTGTCGTTTCATCAGCTCCGATGAGGACATTGTTGGGCGATCAGTCTTTCAATGTCTCAGCTAGAATGCCTCCAAAGAATCACGATTACGGACCTGTATGAACTACTCCTGCCAAGTGCATGAAGTCCAAGGCACTCACGATTACGAGTATGAATCTCTGCAGGAGGGTCTTTTCGAGGGCCTTTTCGTCGAACAGATCGCGTAAATTTGTCAGACTCATGCCCAGTGCGGGAAGACGAGGCATTGGTGGGAACCGTTCGGTCCTTCGATCTGGAAATCGTCCAAGGCTACACGCAGATGTGCTTTACCGGGATGTTCGGCATCAACGGATTCCGGGTGCGGCAAAACTGCCACTTCCTGCGTCTCATGCGTACCAATGCTGCAGACTTTGAGAGTCAACAGCACATCCTTCCCATCCGGCAATCAGTCGAATGATCTGCGGAATCAATCGAAACGACTCAATTGAAGATCGCGGCAAAGCCAGACGGTGGAAGTTGTACCGAATCCCAACTTGGCGACTACTTGGTATCTGGACCTGAAGACTTCGCCGAGGTTTACAGGATAGAAGTCTTCGGCTCTGTAGCCTACGAGTCTCTCCTCTTCGACTTTTACACCGGTTGGCAGTAGCGGCACACCCTTCTCCTGGAAATGTGCGAGGACGAACAGGTAGATTGCTGGAGCATCTGACAACTTGCCGTCCATGGTGAAGTGTATGTTTACGGCAAATACTGTGCCAATTTGAAGCGAAGTTCTGAATGATGCGTGCTGGCTTTGAGATCCGTCGGAGCAACAGCGTTGTTGTCATGCTTCTTTAGCAATGAGCAAGGTGAGATTGCAGACTCATTCGGCCGATATAGTTGGATCATTCAAGTTTCGGAGCGCGGAATCGTGATTGGCATGACATCGCAGCCATTTTCAATTTGTCTTTGGCAAGGGAGGTGAGGTTGTGATGAAGCCTGAGGCCAACACGTTTCGGCGTAATGTATCAGCGAGGCCGGCATTCGTCGTCCACCTCTCCCACTATTTCCTGGAACATTGCAGTGACATACCTCATCGCCTCGGCCACTGCTGCCAAGGACACCACCGCCGACATGGATATCCGCGTTCTCCAGCTCTCCGACATCCCTCACGTCCAGCAAACGAACATCACGAACCTGCCCGAGAATTACTTTTGCAAATACTACATGTACCATGCTCTGAGCTGGCCGCAGTTGAGCTATGTAGCAGTGGATGTACGTATGGCTTGGTCCGGGGCATGAGAATTACATGGCAGGTGACAAGGAAGCTGATGCGACTCTACCATAGGTATCGCGACCTCAGAAGACACCTTACGATGCGCCCAAAATTGTCGGCTATGTCCTTGCGAAAATGGAGGAGGACCCATCAGACGGGATACAACACGGGCACATCACTTCCTTGAGTGTGATGAGGACACACAGGCGGTTAGGATTGGCGGAGAAACTTATGCGACAGAGCCGTGGGTTCCCGCACACAGTTCGTTAGAGAGGCTCGGAGAAGCTGACAAGAGCATACAGAACGGGCAATGTTTGAGACATTTGGCGCAAAATATGTGTCACTCCACGTACGCGAATCGAACATTGCAGCGCTTTCGCTATACCGGGATACACTGGGGTTCAAAGTCGTTGCGACAGAGGCCAAGTACTACGCTGACGGGGAAGATGCGTACAGCATGCGCATGGATCTGGACTTCCTGCGGGATGAGGCGTTGGACGAGGAGTCAGATGATGAGCCTGCGAAAGATGAAGGAGATGAGGTTGGGAGTGCAGCAAAGGCCGGCGATGAGGGGCTGAAAGAGAAGAAGAGGAAGGTGAAGGTTGGGCGGCAGCTGGGGGTTGGAGAATTGGTGGAGAGGAATGAGAGTTCACAACCTGCTCGAAAAGATGATCTGCGTGCACAGTAAAAGGCAGTGTTTCGGCGAAGGGAAAGATTGGCTAGGATGGGCTGTGTGATGGGGACGACATCTACAGTGAACAAAGCTCGTCACCCGAGTGAAGGGCCATCGGAATTATTGGAACGTGTTGCGAATCACACAGCCTCAGTTTGGTCATGCTAGTCGTGTCTGGCCCGCTGTGTCAGCACTGTGTATACTACCAGGCGCTGATGTCAATGCATAGGGCAGAGAGTGCCTGTGGGATGGCAGCCACGCGAATACATTCGACTATGCCCTCGAGCCAATCCTCGATCCCGTTCATTTATTCAACAAGCCTTGCTTGGAGCTTTGGACGTGGCCATGAGAACACTGACAAAGAACAGTGTCCGTAAGCATCGTGTTGTAGATGCGTTCATCGACTAATGATCTAGAAAGCGCAAGCAAAGGCTGGAGGTCGAGTGTTCTGGCAGCATTCCGAGCTCTTCATCTTTGTCTCCGAGACTTTCAGCGGGCCGAACATTTTCATTCACCAAGAACAGTGGCGTACTGATATTCAATCACACTTTGGCGAGGGAACCCATAGCGCAACATGCCTATCGTTGGCAATATAGCTGTCCAGCTTCAGGACAGCTCCGGACAAGCTGTCCGTATCTTCCCTGATCTCGGGGTCGTACGGCCAAAGAGCGCCAAGACGGTCTCATGCTTTGTGCTCGAGACTCCCGACGAACCCTTTCAGCTCGTTATCGCATCCCTTAATGTCAATGGCTTATGGGTACGAGTACTTGTCGAAGAGAAGCTGGCATATCAGAGTCAAACGACTGGACACGGAGCTGTGCGTGGATGGCTCGAGTTGAGGATTGCAAAAGCCTTGCGGGCTTCTGTCAGGGAGGGGGACACGGTCCCCGCGAGCACTCGATTGGTCTTAAACAGCGAGAGTACAGGCAATATTGTGGTCGAGCTGATCGCATGTTCCGGGAACGATGCCACCGAAGAAGTCTTCCGTTGCATATTCAAACCTCGACCACTCTCCGAGCTGCAAAGCCTCTTCCCATGGTCTCCGACTGTCGAGCTCACATCGCCACCGCCATCAATCGCCAAGCCAATTCCGACCACGTCGTCCCCACCATCACTCTTTACTCCCACGACCCGCCTGTACCCCTCTGTAGGAGACGAACACGAAATCGAGATCTTGCACTGTTGCGGACTCAATCTCTACGGTGCTGGCCCGGACACTAGCACAGGCGAAATCTCTCATACTGGTATTATCAACTGCGATAACGAGTGGTGTCAAGTCCCGGGACAAGCTTGGCATAAGTCTTGCGCGGGCATGGAAATTTGGGAGGAACCAAAGGAGTTGTGGATATGCCCGAGTTGTAGCACTATGCCATGGGAGCAGATGGAGGTTTTGGAAGGGGAGTTCGACTGTGACGACGATGTGTGAGTGATCAGTGGTTGAGAAAGTAGGATATGGAATTACGTATATATGATGTTGGGGATGCTGCTGCCGGACTACGAATACAGCCTTTTCTCCTTGATCTTCTCCAATGCTTGACCCGTGCCCAGAGTTCCGACCACCAGGTAGCCTATGTCTTCTTCTGGTCTGACATCGCCCAATCGCACTTTGACGTGCCTATGTCGTCGGACAATATCAACGCCATCCTCTGTTAAGCTTCTGACATCCAGTCTCGCGTAAGGATTGTGTCGTAGGAAATTGACGAAATCGTCAAGCACCACAGGGCCTTTCCTGCAGATATCAAAAGCTGCAGTGACGAAGCCCGCACAAACCAATAATAATGATATGACGATCAAGGTGGTGAGCCACATGCCGTGGTAGTTCAGAACGGTGTAGGACAATTCGCCTTTGCCTTGACTCATGCGGATTCCATAGGGAACAAGTGCGTCCGATACAACGCTCGTTCGATCTGTCAGATCAATACCAGATGGGGCGGAGATGTTGCCCGTGATAGCATAAGGTGCGACACTAATGAGCCAAAACGTGTTCAGGAGCTGCGAGAATTTCTGCGAAAAGAGCTCGGGGCCTATGCTGCCAATCGGAGTCGTACTGTTTGGCTGCAGGAAAGGACTCCAAGGGTCCAGGAAATATTGCCCGAGCGGCGAGTATTCAGCGGCCCTACTTGGCGCCAGAGTATCCATGAACTGTCTAAAAAAGCTTGCAGCAACTTGTGGCATGGCCCTCCATCGCAGGAGTGATCGGGTTTATCGCCGGGAAATTCGTTGCGGTCTAAGCCAGTCGCGGAACTCGGGAAAGGCTGGTCATGACTTTTGCGTATTGCGTGCACGGAGCAGTTCTGGGGCCCGTCATAGCAAGAGAGCCGTGCATCGATGTAAGTGGTTGTCATGTTGCACCATGCCTCTGTGACCATGGAGTCCTCGGGTGCGTATGTCCTAGACTGGAATCCAAGTACACGTGGAATGGTGTCGTTACATTGATGGTTGGCTGTCAGATCTCGTAAGAGTGGGCTCCATCTTGTCGAGTTTGTCGTCTGCGACGGGGATCTGGTGTGGTTGTATATCATCGCTGATGGCTCGTATGCAGAATCTTGCAGTGACAGCCCAGCATAAGCGGATGTCTTGTTGCGATATTCGTGTTTGTTGATGTTGATACCGCAATTAAGGAAGAAGTAAGCCGTTTGCAAATTGAACGTAGTTTTAGCATGTCGCTCGGCGCCGGAGAAGGGTACTCCAACAAGAGCAGCGTGCATTGGAGACTCGATAGTGCTGGTATCATACCACCCGTCCTTGTCGGCTTGCCCGGTTTGTGCTTCAAGCATGGGTATGCGTAGATCGCCGAATGCATCCTGAGATTCTTGCTTCGTGTTGTTGTTGCCGGAAAGAGCCCCAACGAAAGCGGACCTGATGGTTGAGCCATACGACTGTTCCGCACTGGCATAAGTAGCCACGGGATAACTTCCGTCCCAATCGACGTGGAAGAGCCAAGCGGGGTGTGTCGTGCGCGATACAGTCGAAGATACTACTCGTAGCGCAGCCTGGCCGCCAAGCGGTGACAGACACCAGGTGAGGAGAATGGTAGGTGTCCAGACACAGAGGATCCGAAGTCGAAACAAGGACAGAAAGGCTGAAGCCAAAGAGCGACTTGCTAACAAATGTTCAAGCAGTCCGATCGCAATACCCTTTTCGAGCCTTCGAGATGCCAATGTGGTCATGAGCTGCCCTACTGTTGCAGCGAAGACAATTGGGAACACCGAAGGCCCCTTCCAATGATCAGCTTGGCGGACGTCGCTGATGACGCTCTGCATCACTTACGAATCTAGCAGCCTCCAGCAACCATACTGATACAGGCGAGTCTTCGAGCCACGAGCCATCGTAACGATACGCAAGGCCAGCGAAGACAAGAAAGTACACCGGCAGAACACCTGTCGCAAATGCTAGACCCGCACCGAAGAGATTCTTCTTGAAGCTGCGCGCCGATGCTCCAGCTCGTCGCTCGGGGTTGAGTTTCGGCTGCAAGCTGCTTGATTCGCTCAACCCCGCGAAAGAATTATCCTGGCTGTAATTAGGTCTTTGCATGGTGGGATGCGCGCCTGGCACAGAAGTCGTGACAGTGCCAGCTGCTGGCGCGAGTGTGCGAGTGCGGGACCCATAGCCACTTATTACAAGCTCAATTTGAGCCTCCCCGCTTCTGGGTAGTGTCTGCCGCGTTCGGTGCAGGTGTGTTGAGGGCCTGCAGCTTGGACTACTGCGCTATCACGAGCATCGACTATTCGGACCAGTCTGTGCAGTTCTAGACAGGGAAAGGCTGAGATGTGGAAGGCTGAGCTGTGCAGGGCTGAGATGTGGAAACCTCATGTGAGCCGAGACCACCGACACTTGGTTCCTCGGCCTGCGAATATTTGCTGCGCAAAGCAGGCTGGTGCGTTGGTACATGGTATTAGAGGTAATTACACAAAGTCGAAGGTGTCGCCCTGACCGCTGAGCATGGTCTTGACCCTTTCTGTGCCGACGATTCTTTCGAGCCGGAGGCCATCCCACTTGCTGAAGACATTACGGACGCTGGTTTCAATAGGATCGATCGTCCCTTCACTGATGGTGGCACCAAGATAGCCTTCGACAAGTTCCTGGTAGAAGATCGGATTGTCTGGCAGTCCATACATGACTACTCGTTTCACGCCTTTCATCCGCAGGCGATAGAAGTGGTGCGCTCTCTGTGTATACAGGAGTATCGAATGCCGGCCGTTGCGGAAATGAGCTTGCGCTCGCCTTTGTTCGGACTTCTCGCTGTAGTCGTGTATTGCGCCGAAAGAGATGTTCTCCGTCTGTGTAGATGTGGCGAAATAGTTTCGTAGTCGAAGGAAGTCGAAGTATGTAGGGACGAAGACCAAGATGCCTTGTGCGCCATCGGCAGGCTTTGGCAGCTTCAGTAGTCGCGGTAGTATCGCAGTCGTAAAGTACTTAAACCTTGCATCGGGATCGCCTGAAGGAGACGGTGAGTCGAAACGGGAGAACGTCTGCTTGAAGCCCAGGCCACTGGTTGTTGTGATTGCGCCAGAGTATGCTGGCGCGATCTTGATCTTGCCGGCGACATTTGGCATGTGCGTATTGTACAGTCTGTTCATCTCCGGCGTGATGTAAGCGGAGAAGACGATCGTCTGGCGAACGTATTTGGCGTTCCCATCAAGATACCAGTTCCGGACACGCGAAAAGTCGCACCCATGTGAGTCCTTCAGCTCAAGATTGAGATGATTGAAGACGATTTCGACGTTCTCCCAATTTTGCATCTGCATAGCATCTGCTTGATCTGCGATTACTACTTCGATAGAGGTGAGGAAATCGTGGTCCCTTTTCTTCTTGTCCTCATTTTCGATGATTTTGCGGATCCCCAAAGGCGAAGCGAGGATGATGTCGCTGTTGTAGAACGCCGAGTAGAATTTGAGCGTTTTTCGGGTAAACTTCAATCCAGTCATGAAATCATCACTGTCATTGCCGCCAAATAGCTCTCGGTAGTCCTCCGGAATATGCTCGCGATCGTCCAAAGGCGCAGTGAAAGCATCGTCGAAACGTTTCCGATTCTCCTGCTGATCGGGTTGAAACGCACTAACAATTGCATCGGCGTACTTCGCAGCCATTTGACGTGTTCCAGTTAGAATGAGAACCTTTGGTCGTACAAAGCCTTGATCTCGACACTCCGGAGCATCTGTGCCATCGGCACGAGCCAGACGCTCGTTGTTCTTGATCACTTTGTCACGACCTTTCAAGACGTGGTTGACAGCATGGAAAGCAGCCATCACACGTAGCGATTCAGCATTCCGCGGCGTCCGATTGCCCAGCAATATGTCGCTGTAATTGAAGAGATAAGTCCCCAAGGTCTGCTCAAGCGGTGTATCCAGGGAGATATGTCTATCCGCATGCCTCGACAATCGTTCTTTTAGCGGGAGGTTGCTAATGGCATTCAGAGATTTCCGAACAGCGCTACCATCGACACAGGCGGGTGAGTGCAGAGTCGCATTGATCCTGCCACCGAGTGATTGTTTCTCCATTCTCCATTGATTGGCTTGTATCGCTTCAAGCCTTCGCTTCAGCTCGTTGTCGTCTGGGCTCGCAAAATGGACCTCGAATGGATCGTCCGTTTCAAGTATCTCCTCTTCGCCGTCTGCGACCACCTCTTCTTCTTCTTCTTCTTCAGACACATCTCTGGTCAAGTCGTCTGTTTCGTCCCGTCTTAGCACACCCTCATCGTCGTCGCCATCGCCGTCTGAGTCTGAGTGATCCTCCTGCTCAACCATCCTTTCAATCTTCCGTCTCTTGGCCTTTCGTTCGCCATTCTCCTCCGCTTCTTCTGGAGCATGCAACGATTGCAACAGAGTATTGTACGCCTTCACAGTCGGCTTGACCTCAGCCTCCTCGTCATCTTCGATCTCGGGCTCAGATTCAGACTCGTCTTCCACTTGCGGTTCCTCATCTTCTGATTCCACATCTTTGACCCGTTGGCTGTCGAACTTCCTATAGCCATTCTTCGTCTTGATACCACTTCGGGCGAGCTTGCCAGTGTTTTGCGCTCCGCCTCTGCCTCCTCGACCTCCTCGCGAACCTCCTCTCGAACCTCCGCCTCTACCTCTGCTGCCACCGCGAGCTCCTCTGCCGCGGAAAGGGGCCATGCCGATGCGTTACGACGATCCCGACTCTTTTAGAAGATCATTGATATCTTGCTGCTCATCTCGAGCCTCCAAGCGAAGCCGAGACATCCGTACCGAATCCTGCACGCAGCTGTGAAGTCAAGTCGCGTGTTGCAAGGTTAAGTTTCGCACGACCTGCGATAAGATAAGAAATTTCGTGCCAAGACCATCCCACCGCAGGAACGCAACGCGGCAGAGAACAGCGACTTTGACCCGCGTGCCAGACAACACTCATCACCGCCGATCCCTCCGCCACCACCGCCGACGCAGCGAGGCCGCAACCATGGCGAACTTCCTCCATCTCGCGCGTCCTCTCGCGCCCGTCGGCACCACCGCCGCTCCCACCACCGCGCCAGTGACGGTGACAGTGCAACCACAAGCCATGTTCTCGATTCTCGACCACGCATCTAGGCGACCAGCGGACCAGGAGCGCGTCATTGGCACATTACTGGGTGTCCGGAGCGAAGATGGAACAGAGGTTGAGATCAGGAATTGCTATGCAGTTCCGCACACAGAGACGGCAGAGCAGGTGGAGGTGGATATGGACTACCAGAAGCGCATGCTCGAGCTGCACCTAAAGGCCAGCCCTAAGGAGGTGCTCATCGGCTGGTATGCCACGAGCAGCGAGCTCAACACTTTTTCTGCCCTCATCCAGAACTTCTACTCCCAACAAGGCGAGGGCACATGGCCCCACCCGGCAGTCCACCTCACAGTCAACACCGTGGCCGGTCAGGATCCTCGAGCAGATACATACATCAGCGCTCCTATTGGAGTGACGCCCGAGCGCGCAGCAGACTCATGTCTGTTCATCCCAGTACCACACGAGATCAAGTACGGCGATGCAGACAGGAGCGGATTGGAGTTGATCGCGGGCGCAAGAGATCGGGAAGACCGATCGCAATTGCTGCAGACGGATATTGAGACCCTGGAGCGCGCAATCGAGCAGGTACTTGAAATGCTTGAGCGCGTGGCCAACTACGTGTCGGATGTTCTGGACGAGGAGGCGAAGCCATCTTCTGCTCTGGGCCAATTCCTGATGAACACTCTTTCCCTTGCTCCAAAGGTTGATGCCGAAGATATCGAGCGCGACTTGTATGTTTTATTCAACCATGTGGCAGTGTGGAGAGGCAAAGCTAACATGATCACAGTAACAATCACATCCAAGACGTCCTCCTCGTCTCCTACCTTGCCAACACTATTCGCACTCAAATGGACCTCTCACACCGCCTCTCTACTGCCGCTCTCACCATGGGTGAGGGCAAGCCAAAAGATGACAACAAGCCACAACAAAAAGACAGGCAGAGAGGTGGCCAGCGTGAGCAACAGTAGAGCGATCAGCCAGCCTCATCACTTTTGTGGGCCGCATTTTGACCAGTTGAAACGAGTACCGCGAGGGTTTTCACTCGAAAAGTAGAAGTGCAGTATAGATACTAGCACTGAACGAGATGGCACCCAGTCGAGGTGTATGTTTGATTACAATGCCGATCAGTATTCAATTGTCATCGTCGTGGCATCTACAGCGTTGACTTTGACATCGTGCCAAGCAGTGTCGAACATAGCACTTGTCTGCCCGGAGCGTATGGCAAGCTTGTCAAGCCTGATGGGGCTTTTTGGCGGCTGGGGAGTGTCAGGAGTCAAACACTCACGACCTCGAATACCAGATCAGCAAGACATGTACTCACAAACTACACGGGACTGCTACACATCCCCAGCATGTCCCTCAATAGCAACATGCTCCGCAACCACCCACTTTCCTTCAGTCTTCCTTTCAAGTCGTGATCGTCACAATTCGCTTGATCACACCCTTCGGCATCCCATGGCTGTCAAGATTCGAGTGTATCACTGCCCTTGTCCCCTTCGCATCCAAAGTGGTGGTCATGTCCTGAAGATGTATAGCATATTCCGGGTAAGTATCAACAATCATACGTAACATGGCGAGAAACTCTGGAACGTTGATTGTCTTTTCGGGGCCGTCTTGGAGAAAGCCGTCTCCGTTAACGATGCCACCTGGTCCAAGGAATTCCCAAATTGGAGAGGCGGGTGATAGATCGCGTGAGTTGATTGCTTTTGTGAAGAGGACCATTGTCTTTTCGATGTGGCGAATTGCTTCTGCTCTTTTTGGCTCGGCGTTTTCCATGTTGGGCGGATGGAGATTGCCTGTGAAATGGTAGGAAGAGGTTGGATCGCAGCTGACGGTGCTCTAGGAGGAGGAGGAGGAGGAGGACGTTCCGCACGCCAGACTAACACGTCGTCGCGGTTGCATGGCTAAGCTTATGCGAGTCTACGACGGACCCGACAAAATGTACGCATCACCGAGTAAATTGACTTTGCCACATCTGAACCAGCTGGACGAGCAGGTTCTCAGTTGTCTCTGTTTGGCGAAATCCTTGGACTGTGTCCTTTGCGTTGTATTTCTGCTCGAATGCCTGTGAAACTTATCCTCATGGACAATTTTGATCTCGCCCAACGGTCGCATCACAAATATGTCATCTCCACGGTCAATATGCTGCAAATCATGCTTTCCTCATTCTGAATCTTGTAGAGCTGAGCGTGAAGAAGCGAGGCAAGGTTGTGGTTCCTACGACGCCGTCGCGCAGCTCGGCAGCCCGCCTTCCTCAGCTTCACGGACAATTGACACAGCTCGAGAGATGATGCACTGGAGCTTCGGATCTGTGCGAGCGGAGTAAAATTCACGCCAGGTGAATGTTAAATGCATGCAGGAGCCTGGAAGCGAGAAGGACATGGAGTTTGAACGTTCTCGTCTCGGGGCGTGGACCGACGACTTGGCATTCGTTCAGTAGAATCAGCAGCCTTGAACTGAACAGAGCCTTCTCAGGATTGTGCTGAATAGTTGCGAAGCGGATGGACTCAATGTATAATCTCGCTGCACAAACCAAAAAAAATGTAAGCAATGGCTGGTAACAAAACTTCCAACTCTTGCAGGGTTGTACCGTGACACTGTCGACCATGTATATATCAGTGCAACAACAGCATTCTTGCGGCCAGGAAAAGAGCACAAATGAGTAGCCAACAGCAAAAGAATTGTGGACGGGTGTTGAAATCCTTGGAAGCCGGGTATGACCTTCATCGCGTATGGGCCACACTCCCATGGGCAAACCGTTGACCATTGGTGAGGAATAGCAAAAGCAAAAAGAATCGCGGCTGAACGACTAGCCTGCTCACAATCGTACGAAGCCGTA